>VXAY01006841.1:25791-261709 GCA_013399855.1 Oxyruncus cristatus | reverse complement strand
CTTATAGTTCCTCTTAGGATGAAATAATCCATACACTATATGCATACATAGAATTACTGAGAAAAAGTATTCCAGACTTTTCCACCTGTATTACAACATTTTACAGGTGAGATATTACTTTGTATCTTGCTAGACAGCAGATCACTCTGATGTTTTTGTATCTGCAACTTTGGAGCAGAGTATTGAATGTAATGCCATGTTTCAATATATTAAATAGAAATATTAATAAATATTAGTAATATTAGTATAAACATATATTTAACATTATTTAAAAAATACTTTCATCCTTGTATAAAGTGTATTATTTTTCTCTTAAATTAGTATTTCTGGTTTTATTTTTTCGTAAATTCTTTTCAGAACCATCTTCAACGCAAAGCAGTAAATACAAGCACAGAAGAATATTGTGTAATTTGTAAGTTCTTTTCACTTAGTGCTGGTCTTGGGAAGCATGTCAGTGTTGTCCACATATCTGGGCTGCATAGACCGAAAGCACTTCTTCACTGCCATTCAACCTGAGAACATCAACAGAAACGTTTTTTCAAACCTGGAACTTTTCTGTTCTTGCTTTAATTGGAAGAAAATCTATGTATATATTTTAGATTTCATTTATATTTATATTTCACTGTGATATTCTGTTGCTTGCTTAATTAGTATTGTGTTGTCATTCTTCTTTGTATGGTTTCTTACAGTGATATTTCTGTTCTACTCCATCTCTCATTTGCAGTTTAACCCATAAAAGCCTTCAAAACCTTATACATCTCACTGGATTTACTCACTGTGATCTCCTTTGTGGTATGTCACTTGTCAGAAATTTTTCTGACCAATTTAACTTCTGTTTTTTTCTTTTGTTTATTTATTTTAGCCTTTTCCTCTCTTTTTTGCCTATTCACAGCATCCTTCTGAGACAGAATGTTGCTCCTTCTCTTTGCCTTTTCTTCTGAGTATGTTCTCATCTACCTACTTCAGGCATCACAGTGTTTCTACTTTGAACGTATGAATGCTCTTAACGTAAAGTTTGTTATTGACATCAGTATTCTACCTTTTTCTGATTAATTAATATGCTATTCTAAAAAGTGAGACATCTTAAGTTTTTTGTTTTTCAACAACTTTGCCTGAATTAGTAGTACTTACTTGCAAGCTGCCCTCATTTCTGTGAAACTGGGGTCTACTAAAGCCAAGTTTTCTTCTCTTTTACTGCAGAGAAAGGAGAAAAATGTATCATGAGGTATTGTATCTGCTCTCAAAATTCTATCTTGCATTTCAGTCTAGTTTGGTTGCCTGTAATTTATTTATTTCAAAACACTAAATGTGTTGTGAAAGTACAACTTTATTATTTTATGTATCTAGGCACAATAATTGAGCATTGAATAACTCACACTTTTGGTAATAGCAGAATAAGGCTAACCTTATTCTCCTTATTCTCCTATAACCTTATTAGAATAAGGCTAACCTTATTCTCTCTTTTCTGAGCTTATAACGTTGTAAGAGCATTTTTTATTTGGCATCAAGTAATTCCCAGCTTTCTTTGTCCCAAATACGTGGACATCCAATGTTCAGTTGATCCCCCTCCAGGTATTAATGTTTATTGCTTCTTTAGTAAAGCTAGCATTTAACATCATTTAGTGTAAGCTTGAATGTAATGTAATAATGTAATAATTCTGAATGTCTATAAGACTTATATTGATATTTGCAATCCTGGAACTTTTTGGTGCTTCACTATTTGGGTTTTTTTCTTGGAGACAGCTGATGGAAGGAACTTGAAATGCAACTCATCTTGCTGACAGCAGTATTTGATTTGTATTCATTGCTGGCTGGAATACTTGCTAAGGATAACGCAGCAAGTAGGTCTGAGGTTTTGTGTCATAACATAACATTTTTAGCTGGTTTTTATGGTATATTAAGTGAATGCCTGCCATCATAAACATAACTTTATAAAATACATCACAAATTTGATAGTTGCTGAAGTACAAGATGCTTAATGGCGTAGCACATCCTTTGAAAAAATGTTCTCAAACTCTTATATTTTAATAATTAGGAAGCATCTGCCAGTGCATTAAGCAATGAATTTAAATAAGTGACTCCTATAACTGCCTTCATAAATCACAGATTTAAAGTGTTTGTTATTGTGAAATAAATTCCTGTTTGTCAGGTATGCCTACTCTCAAATTTTATATTCTAGACATGGAGTGATTCTTATATTCTCAATTTGTCCTGCTAAAGGCTTCATTTTCCTCAGTTTCTATGTCATGTCAGCAGTGCTTCTTCCAATTTGCTAACTAGACCTAATATACCATGCAAAAAATTGCTCTGGGCAACACTGAACATTTTTTAGTAACTGAGCTGTACAATTCTGATTACCACAGGCTTATTCTAGAAAACTGACAGGAATTTTAAACACAGTACGGCAAAACTTATTAAAAATTTAGTTTTGACCCTTTTTTATAGGTATTCAGTTCTATTTTGAAGTTTTTGTACAATCATGTTAGGAGGCCTGTATTTTTCCATAGTCTCTTTCTCCAAATGACTGCTTCTTAGTGATCTTAAATGTTAATCAGCAGAAATGAGAGAGATTGTACTGGGAAGAAGATAATAAGCATATGCGTCTTTTCCACTGAGAAAACTCTCATGTAGATTTCAGTTTTCCATTTTAGTCAAAGTCACTAAGTTGGCCTGTAGAAGAATGAGGAGAAGAGAGATTAAACAACACACCAAAAAAAAAGTTCTGGAAAAACAAGATTTAAAGAAAGAGTGTTAATAAGTTTCCCTCAATTAATGCATGCCAGCCTAAAATTCTGTTTTCTTAAAAAATCTGATGAGATGTTCTCTTTATCCCAGGAGTAATATTAATATGTAATCCTGTGGAGCGAGGCTATGTAATGAAGTTACAATATCAGATTTAGAGCTTTAGATAATTGAAATGATATCCTATTACAACAACGTCAGATCATGCCACCAAAATCTGAACAGAATAACAAACCTCTTGTGGTAGTGAAAATGTTTCTCCCTTTTCACTGACTTAGACGTTGATACTTTATGTACTTGCATAGTTTGATACATAAAATTGTTTTTAATAAGGATTATTAATTCTTAAGGTTTTATTTTGGTTCACCATCACATAATGGCAAAGGATATAAGGATATAAAACCCCAGGATGCGCAGGCGTATATGTGACTGTTTCATGTAATAAAAAAATTGTTATAAAACTTGCTTGATAAAACTTCAGAGTATTTGAAACAGTTATGTATGTCACACAAGGATAATTTTGTTGTTGCTGTTCTAAGGAAAAAAAATCCTGACATAGAAATAACTGTATACAAATACATTACTACAAATGTGACTTTGGCCCATAATGGCAGCTGCAGCTTCATTTTCTTTTGTTCTAGTTTTGGCAATTAGCTCTCTCCGAGAGAGACTCTCTGAGTCTTTCTCTCAAGAATAATCCAGCGTGCGTTAAAGTGTCATTTGAAAGGAGTTCGGAGACCTACAGTTCTACTCAAGAAATAAGCTTTTAAGTTCAATCAGTTGAATCTGTTACTTTATACTGTGTTCACTCAGATACCTCTTTTTAAAGTAAGTGTTAAGGTTTATAAATTGATATACAGGCTGTGCTTCAGATGGTACTAAAAATTACTTTGGCAAGAAAGAACAGCATGGCTTTCCTCTCTGGCATGTACCTAACTACTCAATCATATAGACTAATTTTTCATGCTCAAGTTTGCATGCCTATTCACACCTGCTTAGTCTGTCTCACCTTCCTTGTTAATTAGCATTAAAAAAGCTGCATTCCAAATATATAGACACTTCCCCTGCACTTGACAAGTTTCTCTGCAATTGCAAATCCAAAAAATTGACTTAATTTACTGTGGAATTTGCAGTCAGTTGTCATTGTAAAACCTCTACCTGGAACAGCTTAATACATATCTCTTGAACATTATGTAGCAGAGTTAGGGGCAGTATCCAGTTTGCTTGGGGAAGATAATTACATGAAACACAGGATTATTCTCACATTCCCCTGTTGTTGTTAATTGGATTGTAGCTTTGGGGTAATTTGGAATTTACACCTCCCCTTACTTCTGCTACAAAATAAACTTTTTTTTTTTTGTTTGTGTTTTACACAGCCGTTTGATTTCAGCAGTCTCTTTGGAAACTAGTGTCCTAGTAAAGTCTGTCCGTCTTCACTTCTTCTTCCAGCACTTCAGTATTCAGGCGAAACTACCATTTTTGCCTCACAGCTTGAAATCCAATTGAAAGAACACTTCAAAATTTCAAAAGAGAAAATATCACGGATCCTGACTAAGAAATTAAAAACATCTTCTGAGTTCATAAATATTTTACATATATATTTTAAACCATGATTTAAATAACATCAACAACATGAGCTCAACTGAATGGCTATTTCAGCTCTTCCATCCTATAATTTGTAAGGAAAACTTATGGTGTACTATAGAGTAGCTGTCTTTCTTGTTTTGCCATGACCTCTCATTGACAGAACACCAATGGTGTGCAGATCATCATGAAGCCTAATAAGGCACAATAAAACTGTTAAAGACGACACTTTTATGGTCTTTAGCAGCGAAGGTATTTATTGAGACAACGTTGGGGAACTCCTGGCTCGTGCCAGACACAGAGTTCCAAAGTGCTTAGTACAAATCAGAGAATATATACAGTTTCTGTGAGTGATTGCAACACTTTTACATACATATTCATATAATTGCAACATCTAGTTATAATATTCATAACAGGTGGAGTCAGGGCGGAGTCTGGGCGGAGTCTTCTTTTTGGGGTGATCCGTGGTGGGAGATCCTGTTACTTCAGCCTCAGCGGGGGTCGTTTTTCTCTCTTCTTCCTCGGTGAACTCTTCAACTTTCTGCTGATTTCTGCCAACTTTCCTTGATCTTGCTGACTCCATGGTGAATTATGCAAGATTCTTGAACTCACACTCCTATTTCGCCCCTTATCGTTTTGTGCTCTGTAAAATATGTCTCTATCAAGGTGTGTAAGCATTCCAGTGATGAACAGTACCATCTCCAGCTACTCCCTGGATTCTGATTTCCTCAGTTAGAAGCAAGGCCTGTATTCTAAATTAACTCTTCTGGGCCTTGTTCTGTTTCAATCACACTCCCACACTGTGGAATAGGTATATGGCAGCAATCTATGTGCATATTTTACCTTAGACTTTTTTTTTTAAAGACCAGTGAGATATATCCCATATTGTGCTTAGCATCAGAATGAGTGCAAAAAGTAAGAGATATTTGGGAGTTCAGAAATAGTGCTTATTACCAATTTCTTTGCCTTTTTAGATGAATTTTGTTCATGAAAAACATCTCAATTTCTTTTGTTTCCTAATTAGAAGTATCGTGGTTTGGCTTCCATGTGTTAAGCAAGCAGTCCATACTCCAAAACAACTATTAACAGCTGAACATTAATCACAGCTTTTCTTTCATTAGAATCACTGCTTTAGTTGTCCAGCTGTAATGAAATGTGTAGGAATGTCACTTTTCTCTAAGAATTTTTTTTCATCTTTCTTAAGTTGATTAAATGTAGTCAAGTTGTTAAGCAAGGCATCACAGTTGCAAAAGTTTCCTTTCCTTAGGCAACTAGGCTAAGCTGTGTCGTGCAAACTTCCCCAAACTACCAGAATGCTGTTTCAGAGATCCTGGAAATTTTGGTCTCTGAAAGTTTCTTGCCTGGGTACGGTGTGTTGTAATGCCCATCCATAGGGAAGGCACTTTTTGCAAGCCAATCCATTAAGTAACTTGGAAATTAAGTACGAATAAGGGTACCAATGTTTTATTCCTAATGAGAGTTTAAGTTCTGTGTTTTTTCTGAAACCCACAGAGAAATGATTCTTTGAAGGATTGCTGCGTCTTTCATCATATTATTATTTTGTGATTAATAGATGTTGGAGAAGTCCCTCAGAATTAATTCTTATTCAGCAGGTTGTATCAAAGCTTCTGTATATCTGAGCAGAGACTTCACAGTTTCTGGATTTGCAAGACTCCTTTGATTAGCTGACTCCTTTGATAGCACTTCTAGACACCCTAAATAATGCAACATAGCTATAAAAGCTGCCTAAGAACAACCAAAGCAGTAGCATAAACCAGGATTTCAATAATACTGTTTTAGATTATACCAACTACCCTTTTCATCCTGCTAGTCTGCTAAAGTAAGGCAGCATTTCTCCGTTTTTGCTTTAGGGCTGAAACCCAGATCATATTCTGTGCTGGATGCCAGATGGACTTTGTAGAAGGCAGCCAGTACAGCCTGTTCCAGCCAGCCAGTCCTGTGAAAACTGGTTGTTGTCTCTTGATTCAGTTTCAGTTTAGGCAGTGGTGAACACAGCAGTGAGCTCAGGCGTGGAAAATGTAGGTCATATTCATTGAATTAATATATGAGAGAATCAAAGAGTTTGTATGAGATTGTTGTATGTGTATTATATAAACTCTTTAAAAAATTCAACATTAAATATTTCTTTAAAAGGGTTAAATTCATCTGTAGCTATTAAACTCTCCTATCAAAAGTGGCTGATATGATTTATGGTCATGTTTAGTAAGTGAGAATCCGAACACTTGCACTAAGTCTTACACCAAGGATGCTGAAAAAGTTATAAGTACATGGAGTTTTATTTGGAGAGGTCCAATCTTGGTTTCCTAGGTGTCCTACTACTTTTTAGAGTCAAGTGCTTGAGTGTAAGCTGAAAAAAAAATCACTAAAAGTGGATAAATAAGACCTCTGGTAATTCTGTCCCTCACCATTTTCTGTGTGCTGGTATGTGCACTTCAGCTATTTTGTTAGTCCTGGTCTTGGTGGTCTATAACTGAGCTGGATTGGATTTCATGTGGAGACATTACTTAGAGAGATTGCTTACTAGGAATATAATACATGAAATTTTCACCAGGTTGGAGATGTTCATAAAGCTAGTAGCTGTTCGAAACAAATTGTTTCAAGTGGCTTAGTATTATATTAGAGTGTTTCTGTTTGATTATTCAATAAAATGAAGATACCTGGAAAAAATACTGTCTCAAATAGCTGACTTCACATTTCTTACTGTCATATATGGTTTTCATGTTGCCAGAACCACAAAATCATTTATTAAGGATTTCTGTTAGGACCGACTTTAGATTTAGTTTTATGTTTAATACTACATTAAATTTTGAAGCCATTAAATATCATTTGCAGATGTCCCTCTTTTATCTGGGTATCTACAATAAAAGAAATTTCCTTATTAAGTACTTGTACATTATCCTAACTATCGGACATTAATATGTGATTAGACTTGTCAGAGGTTTCTGAGCTGTGTAGCAAATGAACCAGAGTCAAGACTTTTTGAATTTCTTTAGTTTTTGAGATGGGTCTTCATGTATTTATTTACTCAATTTCAGTGTTGTTTAATTTCTCTGAAATAAACTCGCACCCATATTACTGGGCCCCATGTCCTCTGCCCCAAAAAAAGGTTTATAATTATTTTGGTAAATCACATCCATATGCTAACAGAGATTCTAAGTTGGTAGCCATTCACACACATGTGAATAACTTAGGCCCAAACCAGCATCATCTCATGTTTTTTCACATCAGTGGTCACAATAAGGCTTTTGAGGGCTGGCTGCTATGGGGAAAATAGGTGACTGTACATGTGCTTTCCCCAGCAGGTAATAGTATCTCCTGTGATGGAAAGAAAGCAGGGAATTAGATTAGGCTTCTATTTCAGATTTTCACAGACACCTGCCTAGGCTAATAACTTCATAGGAAGTCTCCTCTTGGATTCTTAAGCAAGTTAAAACTGTGATTGGTATGAACTGAACAGATACTACTATGTAGGAATAAAATAAGCATATTTGGAGAGCATGCTTCAAGTGAACTATGTGAAACTATGCTGTTTTTACAAAACATAATATTTCAATAGGTAGCTGTAATCACAGAGTGAGAAAACTAGGGCTTTTGAGCTGCATAAGAGTTTAATCTTGCTGGGCAGTTTAAGCTGCTTTCGAAGTGTTACATAGTTAACATAGAAGAAAACCTGTCTGGAGAGATGTAGTCCTGATCCTGAAATCACACAATAAAACATTCATTAATATACCTTGATGTTTGATTTCCAAGTGTTTGCTTTACTGAATGAATTATTTGTTGTCCATAAAATGTTTAATCTTTTTCTGCACTACACTTAAAATGATAAGGTGTGGTAATGGTATTGTGAGAGAATGCTTTAGAACTTTCACTTTTTAAACATTTTAAACATTTAAAGACTGTTGAAAGTCATACTACTCCCGGACTTGGAAAACATATAAATCTGAATTGATAGAGAAGGTTCTTTTTCCCCTTTAAGTTAAGAGAAAAGAACAACTTCTTATATCTAATGTGTGTTCTTGGCAAAATCGGTGGTCTTTAATTAAAATATGCCGTTCCAAAGGCTCGATCATAATTAAGTAATCCATGGCCTTCTGTAATGTTCCTTTCTCTGATGAATTTCACCCTGAATGTTAATGCAGTAAAAGAAGACACATTAATAACGTTTATCCTAATGGTGTGGAATTCATAAGTCTCTCTTTGGGACAGTTAACTACTGTGTTGCTTCATTTCTTTCTAGATATATCAGCTTGAACTTGGCCTGTTGTCTCCTTCAGGGGGCAGTTTCCATCTAGGGGTTTCTTCAACATACAGCCCAAGTTCAACTTACCACTATGAATAATTATTAGCAAAACTGTCTGCTTTTGATTAGTGTTCAATACAGATCTTTATTAGATGCATGTCATATCTCATAAACTCAGGCCAAGTTATTTCTCAGTTATCTAAAATAATTATACTTCATGAAGTAGCTTTGTATCTTGGGCTATTATGAAATCTAACTCAGTTTTATCAGCTCCCTTTTCCCTAGCATCTTTCAAGTACATACTAATGGAAAATAAACATCTTGATTTTTGTTTTAAGAAAGATTAGTGAAGCACCTGAAATCATGTTTTAATTTTGGGCACTTCACAAATTCTTCTTGCCTTGAGAATTAGCACATCTCACAGAGGCCTTATTTCCCCTTGCTTTGTTTCTAGTTTATTTACATTGCATTAACAAAGGGAATGGAAGAGCACAGATTATGTTTAAGTATATAACTGAAGCATGACAACTATCACTCTTGAAGGAAAATCAAAAGCACATTCTGCATTTAGGGGAATTTAAAGGCATGTTACATTGCCATTATCCTTCTCTATCATGGTGTGGATTATATACCTATATGTACCATCTGCAGTTTCATAACACTAAATATTTAATGAGTCTATGAATAGATAAACATTTAATACAGTTTTGTAGAAATATGCATGCATTTGAAGAATTGTTCAAAGTGTGAGTTACTCTGGCTTTGGTTCCCCTATTTGTCCTACCAACCAAGCATTTACTGTTGCATCTCTTGTGTGGCAGCAGTAGTAGTGTGGCTGTACAGGTTTCTGCTCAAGCTATGGTTGTCTCTCTTCTGACAGACTTTATCTTCACATCTTGCATGGTCCTCCCTCTTGATGTCATTAAAATGAAAGAGAAATACTGAGTTTATTCATTAATTTATTTAAAGCATTTGCCTAGAGCATTTGCAGCCAGATAGGCTTCACAGAGCTTCCAAATATTAAATGGATTCAGTGTCAAAAAGCAAAAATGATAGCAAACCAGAAATCTCATTTCTTAGTCTCTTAATAGTTTGTAGCTTCAAATAAAATTTCATGAGAATACCTGACTTGCATGTAAGTCATTCGGCAATCTTCTTATAGAAGGAATGAAGTAATAAGAGAATAAAGAAACCTCACGTGTGACCAGATCCTTTCTTTAGCTTGAGAATTGATAAATATCTTATTCTTCAATATTCCTTTAAAAATGTGTCTTAAAATGTATTCTATTTGAAGTAAGTATGAGCCCCAGATGTCCATGAATTTCCAAATTTGATGAGTCAGTGGCCATTGCAGTGTACAAAACTGGTGTGTGGGGGTACATTTGCGTAAACATGTATCAGTACCAATATAATCTATGCTTCAGTTGGCCTCACGGTATCGTCATGTGCCTGTAGGGAAAAACACAAGGACAAATGCCATAAAATTCTCACCATTCTTTTTTCAAGAAAAGCTGTTTGCCATAATTTTTACATTAAATACTGGAGTTCTGTCTTCTGAAAACTTCTACTCTCTTTTTTGTCTGTTTAAAAAGTAGTTCTGAAAGTGCGTTGGGGAAAAAACACAATCCGTAATTCCTTTGTGAAGTGGTTAAGATCCATTCCTCATAAGAAATGGGATGAGGTACTGCCATAAATTCTTGTGATTCGCAATGTGTTGTGAGATGCAAATTACTTTGCTTATCCTTCATCCCTGGAACAGTCTGTCACTTTATATACTTGACTGGCATTGCTCTGACTGACCCACAGCTATAGAGGAGGTGCACCGTGGTGCTGTTTTGAGTATTTGGAGAACAGTGTCTTGGGGAAAGAGTCTGGGGACTACTGATCACACACGGAATTATTGCTGTTTAACTTTATAGGAAAATCTACCTAAGGGCACTTGTAAAAGCATAAAGAAGTTAAGAGTTAAAATGATTTTTTTTTTAAAAAAGTCAATACTGGACAATAAACATCTGCCTTATTTAATATTTTAACAAAATGGCTTTGGACTGGTGAACTCTTCCTGTTAATCTGAGATCTCTTGCCCTCTCAAACAAAGATAAAGCTTGGTTTTTGTCTTTAAGGTGGCTACTCACTCTGCTTTTGGCCATTTCTGTCCCCTCTCTGAGAGCAGAGCAGTATGTAACAATTGTCTCTTACTGGCTTTTTAATGTACATGTAACATTTCCAGAACTAAATCAAAGAACATCCACTTCCTTGCAAGCAAGGCTATGCCTTTAGCAACCTACATTTAAAGAAATACGATTACAGCATTAATCCCTATGAGACATTTAGCCAGAAATTCATGTTCATCAGCTAGTTTTCAAATTACAGTCTCTGGTTCAGGTCTTCTAGTCATGGTTGGGGTTTTTTTTGTTTTGTTTTGTTTTGTTTTTTGTTTGTTTTGTTTTTGTTTTTTTTGTTTTTTTTGTGGTTTTTTTTGTTTGTTTGTTTTTGTTTTAGGTTTTTGTTTGGTTGGCTCAAGTTTCACTTTTGCAAATAAACTGTATCTAGTTCATTATACTGAGTATCAGCTAGGACTCTTATCTGTCACCTAATTAATAGTGATAATGAGGCTGTCTTTCTTTTCCTTAGTTTGTCTTGTTAAGGACTTTTATCTTTTGAGAGACTGGTCAAATCCTGA
Source organism: Oxyruncus cristatus (assembly GCA_013399855.1). Lineage (NCBI taxonomy): Eukaryota > Metazoa > Chordata > Aves > Passeriformes > Cotingidae > Oxyruncus > Oxyruncus cristatus. Next base: position 250,439 of record VXAY01006841.1, on the reverse strand, counting down.
TATAAAAATGAATATTTTACATCGTGTAATAAAACTAATTACTTTGTTAATTTAATCAACAGGCAGGGAAAGATATTCTGCTCTAAATTTCTTTTTGGTTTTAGGATTTTATCATAGCGATTACCTATCTTAACAATAAATTAGAAGGGAAACCTCCAGGGTGATCTTATTGCTGACTTTCAATACTTAAATGGATCTTAAAGATGGGGACAGACATTTTAGACCTGTTTTAATAGGACAAAGCCTAATAGTTTAAACTAAAAGAGGATAGATTTAGACTAGATGTAAGGGAGAAACTTTTTAGCATGAGCATGGCGAGACACTGGCATAGGTTGCCTGGGGAGGTGATAGATTCCACATCCCTGGAAACCTTCAGGGTCAGGTTGGACTCTGAGCAACCTGATCTAGTTGAAGATGTCCCTGCTCACTGCAGGAGGATTGGACTAGATGGCCTTTAAAGGTCCTTTCCAACCCAGACCGTTCTATGATTCTGTTACTCTAATGCGAAATTTCTGGGAATGTCTTTCCAACAGTTGAAACCTTATATTATTGTGATACCAACCCTGCTAGAGCATTACATTAAATCACTATACTACTTCAGTAACACATAAAAAGTTGCCTTAAGTTTTTGTAATCAGAATATGATTAAAAAACCACTAACCATCTAATTAGGTTTTTTATAACTTCTAGTCTTTGTGGTGTTTCAGCTTTGCATTGTAAGTAAACTCTGATCATCCTCAGCTTAGGAGAATTTTTCAGTCAATTTTTCAAGGCTAAATAGCTACTGACAAATCATGCTTGAAATTTTCAGAGTTGAGAGCATATTAACTGGCATTTTTAAAAATCATTACTGTATGGGTTTGACAGGTACAGGGTTATGAAGCTGTGCTATTTCGTTAAAAAATTATTTGTAATTATTTGTTGTTTCCAAGTGAAACCAGAAGTCACACAAACTTGAGTGATATTTTTAAATAAAGTTACTATGCTGGGTGATGAAGACAAGAACCTAAAACATGATTCCTCCCCAGTGTGGGACAGATTTTTGTCATCAGAAGCAGTAGCATAAAATTTTCCTTTTTTGGAGGTGAGGCTCTTCGTCCCTGTTAGGAAGAAAGTTAAACAATATCGTGTCAGCAAATTGTTTTGAGGAAAGTAGTGATTTCTCCATATACTGTCTGCATGTATATGTGTTTATGTTCAAACTTTGGATTCTGTTTCCTCAGTGGTGTTACAGTGAATTAAATTGCTACCGTAAAAGGAAGAGAAAAGTAGTTAACTTTGGCAAAGTATAAAGTGCATGAATAAAAATCTCTTATCTAAGTGTTTTACAAATACATAAGGCATTTATAATCCTTGTAGGCCTGTGACAACCAGTTTTATTAATCAGTGATAATAATAGTATCTCTTCAACATGGAGTATATGTCTTTAGTTCCCAATGTGCATTTTCATTCAATTTAGTATGTGTGTAATAAAGAAAGAGTATTAGTGATGATGAATAAATGCATATAGGTATTTAATAATAGGGCTATTAAACCCTGTTACACTTTTCTGTTGAAAGGCTCATTTTTTATTTCAGTTCACATTATAATAACAAATACACTATATATATCATAATCACTGTAAGCTTTAGACTATAACTTTGTGCCATGATCAAAAGAAATAGACATTTACTGTTTATTAGGCACACTTGAATCCAGATCCTGCAAGGGAAGGTGTGTATGTATGCCTACGTGTATATATATTGCTTTAGGTGCGTGAGAAATAATGACAGGTCACTATTCACAGGACTGTGGTCACATCTGGGTTAGAATATACAATGTATCAAGCATTTTAACTTTGTCACTAATTTTTATTAATCTGAAATATTCTTCCTTTCTTCGTGTTATATATATGTGTGTGTGTGTGTATATATATATATATATATGTATATTTAGCCATAGTGAGATTTATAAGGAGTCATGCAAAAAAACCCCAAGAAATATGGTTTGGTTCATTGTCATATCATACTGCAATGAGATATTCTTATGAGATCAGTGATTTTTATCTTGTTAAAGAAAAAAATATCTGAGAGATGGGATCTTTAGATACATGAAAGTCTTGCCTGGTTTAGCTTTGAATTGGTTATTTGAATGAGCATAATATGATGGAATTTTGAAAGCAATAGATAACCATCTACTGAGTAAAAACTTCCATAATTTCTTATGAAATACATGATCTGACCCCACTTCAATCAGAGCTTGTGGAAAAAGGCATTTTTTCGTATTTCAAAGCATTAGAGTATTTCAAATCTGAATTGTTCTGAATCGTGACAAGGATGGTATTCCACCAGAATTATTCAGAATAAAATGAATTAAAGCAACATGTATGAGTTAAAAAATAAATCAACAAAGCCCTGCATCCATAAGGAGGGCAAAAAGTTTCCTGTTTCTTTACCTTAACAAGTGTGAGCATTTTTCTTTCTATTTAGTTGGGGTTAAAATTGTATCTGTGCCTAAGAAGAATATATGTAAATAACACTTTGCGAACATGGACGTATTTAATTTCACATAGAAGAGTGTGATAAACTGTACTCAATATTTGTAACTGATGGTAGAGGAAGACACAGACTCTCACGCATTTTGTGCGTGTTTGCAGTCCTTCAAATTTTTGCTTGTTTTTTGCTATCATAGCTAGTTAACAATAAATTTTAACAGCTTTTCACTAATGTGCTGTAAGTTCTTAAAAATAAATGTATAAAGGGAGCCCATTAACAATAATTACTTGGGGTAAGGGGGAAGTAGGCTGTCTTAGGCTTAGTATTAATTTCTGTTATTGCATTCACAACATATCCATTTAAACAAGACAGTTTATGAATTAGGATCTTTGATGGACACAATTGTACCTTATTGGAGAAAAACTAAATATAGTTGGTATACAGAAACTACATTCAATCTGAGAAAGGCTGAAGTAGAATTATTTTTTTTGAGGTCAGGGTTCAGTTTTCACTTTTGTAGAAGCCATTCTGATGCATGTCCTTGATTTCATCACCTGCCTTCTCAAAAATTGTATCTCCTAAGCAAATAAATGTATGTTCTTTATTCCACAGTAGCAGCAGTGTGAAAAAGAGTCCAGTATAATGTAGTGTTTGAAACGTTGCGTTCACTGTATATACATGCTTTGCCTAAATATACTGTATTTAACACTCCTTTTTACTAAACATACATACATAAACTGTGCTGTTAATTTCTAGCTGTTGCTGCCTGCATTTTTCTGCAAAATGGGTTTGAGTTTTATTCTCACATATCCGGTTGTGTCATTTTCAGTGGATTTCTCTGTTTTAAAGAGGATTATTTTTCATTTTTATTTTACAGAGTTACATACATGGAAGCAGTCAGGCTCAGTTTGTTGCAGAATCACATATTATTCTTCTGCTGAGTATCCTTCAAAGTGCTGATGAATATAAAAAAGCAAGATGAGGCACAGTGTGATGTTAAATAAAACTGCTCTGGCAGAGAATAGCTGAACATTTGAGCAGGTATTGTGTTTTGCCTTACTTGCTATATGTTGAAATAAATATTCAATATTGTTGCTATTTACTGCCAAGTAAACCCGGCATTCCTTTCACTAATGTGTACCTTGCTGTATCCTTTGTTAGTCTTATGCCTTCAGTGTTACCTTTTCATAGCAAAAACTAATTTTCTTCTTTTTTTTTTACTCTGTGATATAATAGTTAAAAATTCATTGAAAAAGTAATTTTATTTCGTTTTACTGACAAGAAAAGCATACAGAAATTTATGAATCATGCACGATGATTTGTCCTCCAGTAGTCCTTGGATTTTTTTTTTCCCTCACCTAATCTAGACAGTTTACTACTACTTCTTGAAAGAAATAACTCAATCACATTTGTTCTGACATCATCTCCTCACAGAAAGACTCTTGAGAACTACTTTTACCTTTTACTCTTTCATTCTTACTACGTCAGAAAAAGTTAAATGAATTTTTTTTCTGTGTGTGAATGTGTCTTAATAAACTGTAAGAAAAACTTATATGCTCTGGGTTTTTTAAACCCTGTTTCTCATCAGTTTTATTCATTGAGTAAAAACTTTAGTCACCATTAACCGTTTTTAAAGTCTAGTTGTTCCATCACAAATACATTCCTCTGAGGGGAGCAAACAAAAGAAAATAGTATTTCCCAATTTAAAGTAATAACTGGATCTCAGTCTTATGATCTTGGCTACTCTCTTGTTCTCTCCCTAAAATTATGTTGCCTTAGAACCTGCCCTTACTCTAACTTCCCTATCTTCATCTAACTTCCCCTACCTTCATCTTTGTCATTCACTAACCAAAGAGAACACCACCATTACATCTTCTTTCTTCATTGCATTCATTTGCCTAGCATCCATTTGCTACCTGTGAAACCTTATATGCTTCATAAACAGCCATTATTAATTTAGTTTCAAAGTTAGGATCATATTTTGCAGAGCAAATGTAGTATTTGAACTTGGAATACTGTTTCCAGTTCTGGGCCCCCCAGTACAGGAAAGTTGCAGACTTAGCTGAGCGAGTCCAGCAAAGAGCCACAAAGGTTATTAGGGGGCTGAAGGAGCTGGGGCTGTTTATGTTGGAGAAGACTCTCAGGGGGATCTCATCAATGTGTATAGATACCTGATGGGAAGAAATAAAGAGGAAGGAGACAGACTTTTTTAGTAGTGCCCTTTGAAAGACCAGAGGCAGTGGGCTAAAACTGAAAAACAAGAAATTCAGTCTGAAGACAGGAAGATTCTTCTTACTGTGAGGTGGTCAGACACTGAAACAGGCTGCCCAGAGTGGCTGCAGAGTTTCCATCGGTGAAGATATGCAAAACCTGAATATATACAGTTCAGGACAACCTGTTCTAGCAGGTTGCTTGAGCAGAAGGGTTGAATTACATGATCTCAAGAGGTCCCTTCCACTCTCAACCATTCTGTGATTCTGTCAATTATCCAGATTTTAAATCACACTCTAATTAACATTGTGTCAAAATCACATTGTATTTGTTAAAAGTTTTGGAAGCACATTTATTATGTTCATTATTTTTAAATTTAGCTTCTTTTTCTTGGGGAGAGAGTTAAAGAGAGTTAGCTTTACCTGGAAACTGCCAAGTCAGAACTCAGTGATTATTGATTTAAATGCTACATTTTTTTAAAAGTATACAGAGACAACTATTATGTTTCATATGAAAAGTTTCTTGTGTAATAGACAGAGTATGTGATTTATTAGTATCATCTTTATGCTTTCCTTTGTAGAACCACAATTTATGTTTTCATTATTTTTTTAGCTTTTCCTGAACTACCACAATTCAAATAAATCTGTTGTCTAAAACAATACGGTTGACTGCTTGAGAATGGGAAAAGTAAAGAAGGTTAAAAATAAACAAAACTTTTGTTGATGACACATTTTGTTTCTCTGACTCAGGCATTAAAGTGATATTTTTGTTGGCTGAGATTGTCTTTAAACTGGGAAGTTGGCTAGCTACAGTAATGCAGCTGTCTGAAAAAATCCTTTCAGTGATGTTGTTCATTGCCACTTGCAAAAGGAATTCTCTAAGGTTTCATTTCATGGCTCAGTACTGTTGAGGTGAGTTTTTGGTCACACACAAGTTTCAAAACGAAATCTTTGCCATGAAATATTGACAATTGTGCATGAAAATTAATCTTTTTTATATTTTCAGTATTGGTAATAATTATTAGCTGCTTCATTGCTTCTTCATTATTTGCTTATTCAGAAAATGTTGCTAGAAAATGTGAGAATTAGAAAAAAAGTATGCCAGATTGATAAACAGCAGCACTTTCACTTTATCCTTTAAAGTTTAAAAGATGCATTGAATTTTAAAACAAGACATTACTATGCTGGTAATGTACATGTTTCATTTGGTTGCTTCTTTTTATTTTGTAGTAGTAAGGTTGTCACTTCTTGCTAGATGTTGAAATAAAATGTTGTGTTTCTCTATAAAGTGAATTTTTAATACGTCTGATGAAAAAATGTGAATTTCCATTGCATTTCTATACTTGTTTTTAGATTGGGATTCTATCCCATTTACTAGATGATTTCTTTATAAAGATCTGCTGTTTTTCCAGGCTGTAGATGCATAATTAGGACATGGTTAAGAAGGACTTGTGAAGAAGCCAGATACTCAATTCAAATTATTTTATAAAGCAAAATTAAATTCAGTAAAATCTATGCAGTGTTACCAATTACATACTAGGTGTATGTACACAGACAGTGTCCCCACCTAGGGCTGATATTAGGGGTGAACTTCATTGCCACTTGTGGTGGGTTGACCCTGGCAGAATGCCAGGTGCCCACCAAAGCTGCTCTGTCACTTTTCTCTTCACCTGGACAGGGAAGAGAAGAGGTAACAAAAGGTTTGTGGGTCAAGATAAGGACAGTGAGACACTCAGGGAAATTAATTGAAGTTATTACCAATCAAATCAGAGAAGGGTAATGAGAAATGGGAATCATGGCCGGTTCATCACAATTGTCTCTGCCTCTTCTTCCTCCTCAGGATGAGGAACTCCTCACACTCTTTCCTTGCTTGCTCCCATGGGAGACAGTTCTCCACAAACTTCTCCAACATAAGCCCTTCCTGCGGGCTGCAATTCATGAGCATGTAGCAGAGAATGGTGAAGAGACATGCGTATCATAGAATGAGTAATGTTGGAAAAGACCTCCAAGATATGATGATTCTTGTTTTATTATACACTTTTGTAACTTTCAGGCTATTACTGTGAAACGTTTATGTTATGCTGACAACATGACTCCTATTCAGTTTTTTTATTTGGCTCCCCATTCTTTTACACTGAAGAGTTAACTTCAGGAAATAACCAAGGAAATCGTATAAATATTGGTTGAAAGGGACTTCTGAAGATCCCATACTGCAATCTTCCTCTTAATGGAGGACTATCACTAACACTGGATCTGCTCTTTCTTGGTTTTGTCTAGTGCAAGTGTTTAAAATCTTCAACGATGGATATTGTATAATCTCTGTGGGTAGTCGCAGACATGAAGCTGTTTTTCTCCAAACTGCAGTTTAGGCTTGTCCTGTTGTGAATTACAGTCTTGTCTGACATAATGTTTTGGCTTCCCTTTGGACTTTTTTTGCCAGCTTTGTAGAATTGGTGGAGTCTTCAGTGAAGCTTTCATTCAAAAATGAACAGAACATGCTATGGGGTGGAATTATGAGATCCATTATGTTTTAGGTTTTTATTGCCTAGGAATACAAAAGCTTTTGTTCATGCCACATTACAGCTCACTGCCCACCATAAATTGAAAGGTAAAAAAAAAAAAAGATCTTTTTAAAAAGAAAGAATGTTTATATTTCTTTCCAGAGAAAAAGTAATATTGAGTAAGAGTTAGGTACAAATTTAATTTGAGGTTGTACTTAATCATCAAAAAAAATATTCTGGAATTTTCAAGATCTGCTTTCAGTTTTCTTTCAAATTGACCAGTTTTGATCCACTCTCCAGGAACAACAGAACCTTGTTATCATTTGCAATTGAGAAGGAAGTGTTATGTTGTATATAATGGTATTTATCCCCACGTCACCTTAATAATCAGTGCTTCAAGCAACTAGGTTTAATTTACATACATAATATTGGGGGGGGGGGGTAGAATTATATCAATATAGGGATCTCCCTATGAAGTAGAGAAGTTATCAAAAAGTTATTACAGAAATGGAAGAGTAACTGCTGTAGAGTAAATATGGCAGACTACACAAAGAAAAATTATTTAAAATAAGGACATGGAGTAGATTTTATTTAAAGAGATTTTTTTTTTTTTGTTAAATGATATAAAAGCAGTAACTTATGTGGAGTTATCAACATGCTAGGCATTGTACAGTCTGCAATACAAGTTTTTGCTTCTGAAGAGTTTGAATATCTCTAAGGACCCTACAACTGCATAATTTACACAGACAAATAACTTTGATCACATAAGCGATCCTGGTAAGGCAGTCTAATTGTGTGCTAGATATCTAATTCTACCACACATTATGATTTTGCAATAACATTTAGCATCTTCTCGAGTTACTATCAGTTTACATCCACATGTATTAGTCCAGCAATGACTGTTAAGAAGGTAGAGAAGGACTGGGCAAACCAAAATCTCCAACCAGAATCAGGGATTTTTGGGCGAGATAAACATAGAATATTATAGCTTCTAGTCACCAATTAATACGTTCTTGTTTCTTTTTAATCTTTTTTTTTCAATTAAGTATGGGAAAAATTCTGTAGTAATGAATTTTCAGGATTATCTTCATGTAGTATGCAGAAGTTGTTCTTTTAGGGTTTTTTTAGCCTATAATTTGCACAATAAATATGCTGTTGTGAAAGACATTTCCTGTTGTGAAAGACAAAAACCTGTTGTGAAAGACATTTCCTGTCCTACAGAGTGAATTTAAATTAAGTGTATTAATTGCCTCTGTAGTATAAGGAAACTTTACCACAGAATGAATTTAAAGAGATGAGTTGCTGTATGTCAGTAGGGCTTGTGCAGAGTCACTGAGAATAAGAATCTGAAATTTTGAGCCAAAACTCAGTAGAACAATAGTCACTTAGCCCTTGGTAGTAAGAGTCTGTTACTAGTGCAAAATGGAATCTAGTTGTGTTCCCCAGAGATTATGGTAAAGTGAATGAAGATGATAACTAAAGCAGTGAGATGGGGTTATTGTGTGCTTGATCTTAAGGATAAGAAAAAAAGCAAAAATAATGTGGTGGATAAAGCTAGAACTCAATGCACAACTCTATAGCATATTTAAGCATGCTTCCTAATTAACTATGGAAGTCAGTGTTCAGAGCAGCACAAAATACTGCACGTTTTCTATTATTTACTTACATTATCAATCAGTACTGCCTGTTAACCTTGTAAGCTATTCTGATTCTTCTGGAAGCTGCCTGATTCCTCCTAAATGTAATAAAACTTGAGGAGATAATAGCTGGAAAAATCAAGTCATTTCCTTATGTTATCTCAGGCTCCTGCTGCTTGTCCTTAAAGTAATTCAAAATACGATTCTTTAGGAAGGATATTAAAGTCTCTTAAATATGAGAGAGATATGCAGAGATTCTAAATTTACATATGGGCATTTGTCAACACAGTGTGCAACATACTGCATAATCTTTCATCAGTTAATTGCAGGATACTGGATTTGGTGAACCACCTTCACAGATGGCACGTGTCCTCTGCATGAAATTACCAATTCTGTTGTTCAGTGGTTTTCAACCATTTTCAGTTTATGACTCTAAAATTTTCCAATGGAAGTGCAGACCCCTGCAAAGGTAGTTTAGCTGTCAGCTGCTCTGGAAGTTGGTCCATTACTATTTGCCTTTTGCAAATAGGTGACTACTAGTCCACAAAACAAGATGTATTCACTGACCACAGTCTGAAGATATTTTTAAGGGTTTCTATAGGCTTCCATTAATTATTTTAATAGTTTTTGATCATTGTTAATAAATGTACTTGTTTGAATGGCTAAAAGATGCAGAAACCTAGTCCAAAGTTAAGCATTTTCCTTTTGGATCCACAGATAGCTTTTACTAAATGGAATAGCCTTCAAGTGCATTCAGCTGAAAATAAACTATGTCTATATTGCATAGATCTCTAATGATGAAGGAAAGGAAAAATCCAGCCTAGAAGCATACTGATGAAGATTTATGGTGTAGAAAAAGAATGTGTGATATTCTTAAAAATATTTATAGGTGTTTAGGGAAAGTAAGAGAGATACTGTTTCCACGCAGAAGTATTAAGTGTGTGCTGACAAACAGAAGAGACAACATACTAGGTCTAGTGTTTGAAATGAAGTGCTTGAAACTAAGGTAAATATTTGTAATACAGTGTTAGAATAGTGAGAGAAAATTACATAGCATGTTAAATACTTATAAATAGCTCAAATTAAGTTCGTTTGAGGCAATTTATCTGTGTTTAAAAGTTAAGACATTAAGTTCTTAAAAAAATCCTTCAATTATTTGAATCTCTGGTATTCTTAGCATTAAGGAAAGTAAAGTACTCTTGTAGTACTTTAATCACCTGTTTTGGAGATCTTTATACTTCTGTAATTTGAGAATCAGTAGGCAGGAAAATTTATAGAAAGGAATTACACAATGTAAGTATAGTTAGAAAAGGTATTTATTTGTACAGTGGTAAACCACACTATGAAAATTTGCAAGATGGACAGGACTAACCGTGAAATTTCATCAAACATAATTTACACAACCAAGAAGGTCATAAATGATAAATGTAAAAGTCATCTCCCCAGTTAGTTTTAGCAGATCCTAAATATGAATAATTAGGATGTAAATCAGGCTGAAACCCCCTGAATGTTTGATGAGTGCTTTAACACAAACTTAATCAGGTATATCTGTGCTCCATTTTTGCAGCTGAGTTAAAATAGATTCTAATCTTTCTCTTCTTCTGAAGCTTTTATATGGCCTTTCCATTCTCAAGTGTCTAAGAGCATCATCAGATTTTCTGTGGATTAGAAATAAAGGCTCATAAATTGAAGCTGAAGCTAATCAAATTAATAATAAACAACATTTTCACTATAGAAAATTCTATATTAGTATTAAGTTGATTCTCTGCTCTGTTAAAATAATAAAAAAGCATCAAAACAGAAAGTTTGATCACCATTTCAACTGCTTGAAATGCAAAATTCCAGCTACATCACTGTTGTGAGATGCATATTACAAGGAGTTTATGGGAATTCCAGTGCCAAATCTCATGTAATGCTTCCTAAAATTCTTGAAAAGCCATTTGACATAGCTGAAGCCAGAAAGTTTTAAGGGAATGTTCAGGGTCATTTTAAGTATCAGTAGAACTGGATTTCAGGCCATTAAAAAATACTAAAATACATCTTGATTGTGTACAATTCATCCATAAATTCAGATTCAAATAGATAATTTTCAGACTATTCTCCACTTTCTCAACTTCTGAGTTAGGAATCATCCTTCTCCACTGAGATGAGACATTTAGCAATTGGTGTCTTAAATGTGCTGCTTCCTCAACCCTGAAGGCCTGTAGAATCATCCCCTGGGATGGTTATGATGTGAGAATTGAATAGTGTAAGTGGAGTATTAGAGTAATTGCTTACTGTTTCCTGAACTGAAGCAAAACTGCCTTGAAAGAAGCCATGAGACGTGTTTTGTTGCAGAACCCCACTTTTTGTATTCATTAGTTTCTATATTAATTCATTAATGTCTTCATTAATGACATAGAGCGATCGAGTGCACCCTCAGCAAATTTGCAGGTGACACCAAGCTGAGTGGGGCAGTTGCCACACCTGAAGGACAGAATGCCATCCAGAGGGGCCTGGACAGGTTTCAAAAGTGGACCCATGAAAACCTCATGAGGTCTAACAAGACCAAGTGCAAGGTGCTGCACCTGGGTCAGGGGCAACCTCCTGTACCAATCCAGGCTGGGGGATGAATGGATTGAGAGCAGCCCAGCTGAGAAGGACTTGGGGATGCTGGTGGGTGCAAGGCTGGAGATGACCCAGCAATGTGCACTTGTGGCCCGAAAGCCAATCGTGTCCTGGGCTGCATCAGAAGGAGCCCCTCTACTCTGGTGAGACCTCACCTGGAGTACTGCATCCAGCTGTGGCGTTCCCAGCACAGGAAGGACATTGACCTGTTGGAGTGAGTCAAAGAGAGAATTGGGATTGTTTTAGCCTAGAAAACAGGAGGCTTTGGAGTGACCTATTTGCGATCTTCTAGTACCTGAAAAGAACTTACAGGAAAGGTGGGGCAAGACTATTTACAGGGGCATGTAGTGCCAGGATAAGGGGGAATGGGTTCAACTTGAAAGAAAGTAGGTTTAGATTAGGTATTAGGAAAAAAATTCTTTACTGTGAGGATGTTGAGGCACTGTAACAGGTTGCCTAGGGAAATTGCGCAGATACCCCATCCCTGTAGTTGTCCAGTGCCAGGTTGGATGGGGATCTGAGCAACCTTGGCTAGTTGAAGGTGTTCCTTCCCACAACAGAGGGATTGGAGGTAGATGATTTTCGAGATCCCCTTTCCCAAAGCCAAACCATTCCATGATTCTATGATTCAATCCGTTATTAAAAAAAAAAAAAAAAAATTCTAATCTCTTGCTGTGAAAAGAGGATAATACCTTTTCTTTGAAAACAGCATGGAGCATATTTCCTGAATAGAATTACTAGAGTGCATGTTTTGCTTGAATTTTTCAAATGTAAGTAGAAATTAAATTCAAATGGAAATGGTTGAGATAAAGAACCTGTAATGTGATCAGTATTCTTGAAATTATATCAAGTAGTGGTTTAGGTATTAGTAGGAAAAGGTTAAGACAAATACCTCTATCAGTGAAGTATGCCCCACCTTTTAAGGGGTCAGCAAAGAATTTCTTATGTTTTAATTATCATCCCCAAACAAACAAACAAAAAAAACCAAAAACCCACAAACAAACAAAAAAAGCCAACCAAAAAACTACACCCAAACAAAACAAACAAAAAAGATAAAGTGTGCATCATAATCTCTCCCCCATTTTAGGTAACAGTAAACTGAGCACAGGCTCGAGTGGATGAACATTTTGTTTTCTAGTTTTTCTTGCTCATGTTATTAAGCAACTACGTGATCTGCAACTAAAAAGGTAGTTGTTTCTTTATGTGTTTAATGCTAATGCCAGATTTTGTACTCTTGGCAGAAATACAGCAGAATATGAATGAGACCACCAAGCTTTTTTCACAAAAGTAACCAAGTGCTAGTCAACCTCTTTTCTCTCCTTCTTTCATTCCTCACTTACTACTAATTAGGACTAAATGTGTGAAGTAAAAATAGAAGTTATCTATCAATTAATAAAAGTAGGAAAGATCAGGTTTTCTTCCTTTTGGGCATTCTGTGATGAAATTTTTTATTAGAGTGTGCTAATAAAAAGTATCCCAAATTTACTAGCAGTCAGTTTCATTTAGTAGGGTATCTATAATTTTGGAGTTTATTGATATAATTTTTGGGGGTTGTTTTGGATTTGGTGGTATGAGTTTTTCTCATACTTCCAAAAAATCATCTTGATTTTTACAGGGCTAAATATTATGCTCTGTTACTACTGACCATTTTCTGTATAATCTTAAAAATTTTGATGATCACTGGCTTTTTCATCCTACTTTAAAACTGTTGTTCTTCATGTATCAAAATTCAAAGCCTTTTCAATAGCATGAATGAAAAAATGTTTTCAGTTTTTATGAAAAGCATGTATCAGCTGGGTAAAGGAACAGCAGAAGTTTCATATGTAAAAGTGTAATAATTTGAGAAGGTACATAACAGGATTTACACAGAAAAAAATTCTACAGAGGGGTATATTTATCAGAAAACATGAACATCTGAATTTAAAACATTTGCTTGCCATGGTTTATCTGAGTGCCACATTCCTCTCATCTTTTCAGAATAGTTTCATAATGCGTAGTGAGGCAGATAAAGAGGAATTGAAAAATAAGTACATCTTTTGATGCTATCTCATCTTTGGCACAAGAAAAGCTGTTGAAGTAACAACTTGCTAAAATTTTACATTCTGCACTGCTTGAGAATTACAATACTGTAAAAGATTATTTTAAGAGCTAAGACTTGTTTTCTTTTGTAGGGTACCAAAATAACATAGGCATAACATAGAATGTTAGAAACAGGAGTTAAAACCAGAAACAAGCGGTGTATTCTGTGATAAAAAGCTACTTGTATTGAAATCACAACTCTGTTGAATTTTTGCTTCCACATCAGAAAGCTGTGGCAAGTACCATGCTCAGTGCTACAGTGTGAAGCTACGAAGCTGATATTATTGAAGGTAAAAGGCAGCCAATGAGGCTGAAAGCTCAACAATGATGGCTAAAGTTAGAAAGCAACAACTGAAGCAAAAAACAAGTGACAATGTGAGGGAAGCTTTATGGGTAATGATGTGAGGCTCCAAAAGAGAGGGGAAAAAAACAGCATAATTCAGGTGGTTACAGATCTAGAATTCTCAGTTGCAGAGCAAACAAGTTACCTTTGTGACGCTGTTATTCCTGGTGGTAAGAAAAGTGAATTAAACTCATGGTCTGGTAAAAAAATAAGAACTAAGTTACAAAATGGTTTCTGCCAGAAAGCTTTTTAGTGCATGGTTGGTTGGTTTATTTCTCAGAAGCAACTAGGTAAGGGAATTAGCAAAGGACCACGTTATGTATTGATATTGCATGAGATAATCAAGCAAAAAAATTCCATTTACAAAGCAGTTCAAAACCTGCAAAAAATAATACTTCCTCAAGAGGATTTGGTGACTTACCCTCATATCTTGGGATTGTATTTTTTTCCCCCATGACTGTTAAAGTCATGACTAAAACACTACTATAAACCCAAGCGAGATATTGGCAAAATAAAGCAATCAGATAATGCTAACTTAGGTACTTTTCTTAATAGGGTAGAAATACATGGGGAAAGTTCTTTCTCAGCCCTTCTTGTGGCAATTGCCTCAATTAGTTCATATTTATGCTTTTGTAACATTTGAAAATAGAGAACTGAGCGATTCTCATGATGTTCTTTCCAATTCTTTTTCCTACTTGAGGCATATCAATAGCATAGGAGATTCCCAGTCTCTTATGATGCTGAATCTGAATCTTGACAGGCAAAATTTTTAGAAAGTAATTTATGCCTTCCCACCCAGTTTGCATAGTATCATGGATTCTATGGTTGCGATTTTTTAAAAATATTTTGTCAGGTCCAGTAACAAGCCTCCAGATGACTTGAACATAACCATTTATTCATGAGTGACCCTAAGCCTTATAGCATGTGCATGTGCAAGGAAGGTAATTTGGGCTACTAGTCTGTTTTTAACTAGAGTTTGATTTAGGACTGTAGGTAGATGACTGTGTCAGGGAAGTGGTGTTAAAAATAATATTTTTCAATGTTGTCCATTGTCTTTCACCATCAATTTTTGCTTTTTTAAATCTTGTATTTTTCATTCGTCTCCTCTCATTCTATGTATATGAAATTTGGAAGTCTCAAACCTAAATCAGGCTGTTCATCTCTGATGAAGTGTGATTGTGTTAGCATTGACAGTTCTAAATCCTTTTGCTCAGGCTTAGCTTAATTAAAATTGCATAATGGAATTTCAGATGTCTGAGCATTTTTGTCTAATTTTGAACATTACTAAAATGAAAAATATTAATATGGACATTGATAGTCATCCTGCTTCCTAGCCCTGGGATAATGCTTAAAACTTCAACCTTATTTGAATCTATTAACTCTGGTGAAGTTCGTATTTCCTGAAACTGTGATTCTGAAATAGGTCCCATAATTCACTCCTGCTTCAGGATGGCATTCAGGCTTTCCCTGCTTCAGAACAGATGTTATGCACAGTAGTAACCTTCCTTTTTTGTTTATATAGTTTCAAATAAACAATTAAGTGAATGGCTTAAGATCTTGCTAGATTAGTTAAATTGTTTTATTGTCATGTACTTGCTCACGTTAGTAACAATTATAATGAGACAACAAAACATTGAAAGTGACTGACGACTTGCCTCTGAGATGTTTCTCTGCTAAACTATTAAGCAATATGACACTAAAGAGGGAGCTAATGTGTTATCTAAATGCAGAGGGAGATAAAGCAGTCGAACTGCTTCAGTTTGTGTCAAATAACCAGTGAATTGTGTGCAATTGCATTGAAGGATCTTATAGTTTTCATTTTTTAAATCCTTTACTGCATATATACAGAGTATTGTAAAATACTAATGAATAACTATTTCCATAACTGTCCAAACTTTGTGTGTCCTACTTGACAATTTTTCCTTCAAAGCTTTTTGAACCTTCTTTCCTTTTTTTTTTAGTCTAGATTGCACAAAGAAAAATTTTGCTACAGATTTTTGACACAGGTGAGTGTATTGGTACAGTACAGATTGCGATATGCAGTTTTTATATGTAAATACTTCCTTTCGTTTTATGAACTTGAAAGTTTTAGTTTGTAGATGTCCATTTGTAGCTTTCTGAGCCACCCACACACCTGCTGCTTTCCTTGACAATGGCAATACAGATGCTGCTATCACCATGGGAATGGTACTCCTGAATGAAGCTGCTACCTCCAAAGGGGATGTTGGAAAAAGGAAAAGTAAGTTGTGCTAAATAGCTAAGGCAATGTTTAGACAATTAGAAGATACTGAGAAATTACAAGTGAATATCTGATTAAGTTCTCAGAAGGTTGTTACCTTAAACCAGTGTTTTTTGGGGTGGAAAAGAGGAGAGCATAAGAATTCTGTTGATAAAACTATATTCACATGAAGTCAGTAAAAAAAATGTTCTAAACATACACAGCCAAGGTACAGATTACCACAGTAGTATCTCTACTACTTAGAATAAGAGTTTCAAAACATTGTTTTTAAAATTAATGTAAGCATTTAAGATGACAACATCCAAAGGACTTTGAATATTCCTTTACTGGATACCTTACCAGTATCATGTCTCGAGACGAAAGTGAAAACCCAGCAGTGAATGTAGAACATACCCTAATCTGTAATGTCTAAAGGTTTTTAGCCTGAAGTGCAATTTTTATGTTTTTCTGAATGTTGTCATTCAAAATATTTGCTAGATTTTTTTTGTCCATGAATTACATAAACACACAAGATGAAAATATTTTGTCCAGAATCAAACTTCCTCATACTTGGAAGATACCAGATTTCCTACGCTGCGTCCCCTTTCTTTTGAGATCAGTTCTTTAGCTACTTCTATGTAATACACAGTATTGCAGATAAGACTGGCCAAGTATTTTCTATAAAAGCATTCTAAAATGCTTCATAACTGGTTGAATGTTGGCTAGAGATCTCTAATCAATAGTGGTTTGAGAGTTTCTTTCAATTAGCTTTAGATGTATAATTTCATTCTGAGTAGCTTACAGTATCTAGCTTTAACAGTGATGTCAAAGAAGACAATGGCATGGGTTTAGTTGAAATATAATCTTAGATGTGAGTCTGTAAACATGAACATAGTGAAATAAAAGTGGACTCTGCTCTTCGTGGCCCTTATGTGAATGCTTTCTGTGTATCTGGCTTGCACTGTTCGTGCTTCCAATTTATTCATCCATGCTTTGAAATCATATTTGTGAGTGGTGATTTCTTTGTAATGAAGTGTGTTTATTAGGTTTGTACATGGCTAGTTTTCTCAAAATAACTGTAGAAATTTTATATTCCAGTTGACATGTGTCAGTTTCCACATGGTCAATTTTAATGAAAAAATGCATCATTGTCGGTTTCCTTGGCTTCATGTTTGCTCATCCTTTGCTCAAAGACAGCACACTTTTGAAGCATGAATATTGCAATTAAATAGCTAAGGTTTGGCTAAAGTAGGAGTAGTATAAGAAGAGGAGCTTTTAAAATCAGAGTAGCTTACTACGTCTAATGTAGATGAGCTGCATCTGAGTTGTATGCATCAGTTTGTAACATTTTCCCTTTTTAAAAATGTTTATTTACATGCAATAGAGCATGTAAATAAACATTTGTGAGATCAAGCTATCATGATCATCAAGCTGTCATGATCAAAAAGGTTTTATGCTAATGTTCCACAGGGTGCCAACAGATTTTCCAAATTTTATTTATTAATTTAAGCATTTGCTTTGTTAATTAGTTCTTTGCCTGAAAAGGCTCAAAGGATGCTATCAGAAGATCTGGATCATTGTTATTTAGCTTCAAAACCTGAAGATTTATATTGCTTTTGAGTTAAGAGTAAAAAGTGATTTGGCTGCCAGTCTTGGAACTTACAACAGTGAAATTTTTAGCCACTAATAACTAGATAAAGTAGTCACTAGCTGTCTTTCCTGTTACTTCAGCCATAGATGGTTGACTAGAGAGAACATGATTACATCAGTAAAGGTATGTTTTTCTAAATGCAATTCTTTTTTCAAAAAAGAAAAGTAAATACCTGAAATGACATTACTTGATATGTATAATTTACAGGGTTATTAAATCCACTATCAGCAGTAAGGTGTTTGCAGCCACATATATTTGATTTGCAAATTTCTGCTCTTTTTTTCTTGAAAGTACATTTACCCTGACAAGTTATTTTTTCTTAATAACCGTAAACATTATTTCCCTATGTGTTTGAAATCCTGTCAGAAGATAGTGGGCATCAGTATTCCAGGCAGTAACATTTTTGTATTTAACTGTGTCAAAATTCTCTATAAATAAATGACATAAATAATATTCTTTGTAGAGATTCCAGTTTTAAATGTTTTATGTGCTAATAAACAAAGTTCTTTTATTTACAGTAATATGTCTGGTAGGCCTTGGTCTCGTGGTCTTTTTCTTCAGCTTCCTGTTGTCGATATTTCGCTCCAAATACCATGGCTACCCGTACAGGTAATCTGTCATTAAATTCTCAACTTACAGATTGTAATAGTTTTGTATAAGTTTAAGAATAGCTTTCAGGTAAATGCTCTACTCTTTAATCCTTACCACTGAAGTCAATGGAAGTTGGAAGAAGCAGGAAAAATGGTGATTGATTCAAGCAAACCAAAAAGGGCTGGAAAGCTAATTTTGTTAAACATGACTGCTAATGCAGACCAGGGTTTGAGCACAGATGTGTGACACATGCAGTGCCCTATGAAAAATGCAAAAGCTTTCATTTATAAGGTTTTATTAGATATTTATTTGTGTATCTTTAAGATGTACATAAAATGAAGTACAAAAACAAAGCAGTGTACAGTGCTAAGCTGTGACTTTTCACTAAAAATGCCCTCTTTTTTGTCAGCCAAACCACAGAGGAGAGAAAGGGTTATAGTTTTTCTAAATTATATTGTAACACCTGTCATTTAAAGAGTTGTAATTTGTCTGACAAGCAGAAAAGTAGATTTCTATGATTAGGCCTTGTGATTAGTGCAACAGCCAACTTTATATTCTGTGTTATGTTCCACTAATAAGGATTCAGCCTTGCAAAGCCAACTTAGATCTAACATTTGAGCTAATACATTACAATTGTTCTACTGGTTTTTACTGCAAGACTTAGAACCATTTTCGTGTTTACTGAAGTTAATCACTTTATGCTGATTAATTGACATTTAGTTTAAGTTGCTTCAGATTAGTTTTAGCATTTAATAACATCACACTGAAGACAAGGCAATTCTTCCCCTTGCAATGTGTGCAGAAGATGTGCTCCTACTTTTTAGTAATTTCTGCTAAGGAAGAAGTCTGCAAAGGGCCCAGTAGTATCATACTGTAAAATTTCATCAGTATGAATTTAGTAGTTTGCCATCTGGGATAGTCTGTATGGCCTCTCAGCATCATCTCTGGAGGTTGTCTTCTAGCTCAACTAGCTTGGGGTGAAAGACAGGATCTAGTTTTCCTAAGTGTGAGGTATTCTTCCCATTAACTGCTTAAACCTTAAACTTCAAAATGCAGGAATGAAGAGCTTAATCTGCAGCTCAAAGCTCATTTGAGAAGCACTGCCAAAGAATGGCAACCCATGGTCTCAGCTCTCTTCCCTCTTCTCATAACAAGTTTACTAATTGGAAAAGGCAGTTAGTTGGTGGTGCTTGTTCCTTGCTATGCAGTTTAACAGCTACTAAATAGAACCTGGCTGCTGTACTAGTTTTGTTTTTAGTTCTTTTATCTTAAGAATATTCATGTGACTTATTAAGAACATAGTTATATGTCTGTGCCAATTTCCAGCTCTTCCGTGGCTTTTGTGAATGTTTGCACTAGGGTTTTTCTGGCTGCTGTATGATACCTGGGATGTCTGGGGTTGAACAGTAACTTGTGAACATTAGCATGCTCTGTGAGTTTGCATGCCAACATGATACCACTGATGTTATTGAAGACTTAATTGCTCATGTCTACTACATATTTTGGAGTATCATGTATTGCAAGCTTTACGAATCTTTAAATAGTGTGTGATTTTTCATTCTTTTCCTCTTATTCTCTTTGCTGTAAATATTGGGTGGAGTGGATTTTTTTTTTAATTTTATCCCCCCCACAATTAATCTTGTATTTAGTGAAATACCAGACATCTTTTCTTTGACGTGTCTAGCACAAGTTGGAGCCCTATGTAGATTTTTTACTTCTCTGATAGTATCCAAGCTAAGAATAAAGGACATCAAGAATTGGGTGGAGCGGGGGGGGAAGAGAAAGAGAACTTCTGAATTCTATTAGAAGTTTAACTTCCAGAAATTTAGTTTGATATGCAATGCATGTCAAAAAGAAGTGCACCTCTTAGTATGTTAAAGCTGGTTAAGAAAGAAATAAAAGAAATCCAGGACAGTGCTGAAAAGAGTGATTCATCACAATCTGTTAAAATGAGATAGTGCCACATCATGTTGTCACTATGAAAGAATTGTTAGATCTATAAACCAAATTCTGTCTTAAGGAGATAAGTAGACTCAATATCACAACTTACAAATCATTAACACCCATCAAGTAAATTCATTAAAAAAAAAGAACACTGTGTATGCATAAATACATGAGAAACATTTAGTACTGTTAAGAACACTGCTAAGTGTTATGCAGGGGGTTTTTTTATAATGTTACTGCTTCTGCACAAGTAAGAGAGATCTTTTGGTCTTACTTGATCTGTCCTAGATTCTTCATGTTTTCATGGGAATAAATTAATCATTCAATCTTAAAACCTAACTCAATGTAGAATTATTGGAAACCATCACTAGAGCAGATCCTTTTGCTCTGCTACTATCAAATTTCATTTGATAGTTTCCCAAATGTGTAATTTACTTATCTGGTCCTTTCCAGAGTCAAATCTTTTATGTTTCTTTTGGTCTCTTGAGTAGCTCTGACCTGATTTTCTGTTGCATTATTTGAAATAAATATACTGTTGATTCTTTGACAGTTCAGTGGTCTCAACTATGTCATCTTCATCACAATTCATAGTGTTTTTTAGAGAAAGCCTGTTTGACTTTTGTGCATAGTTCTTGTGAATTTTAATGAAACGATGCACAAAACACTAAAGAGGACCAAGTATATAAATTTTCTCATTTCCTCTTTCCCCTTTTAATTTAGTATCCTGCATTTTAACTTCAGTCGTATATGCTGAAATGCATTAATCTTTTTGTCTAAATTCCTTAGGACCTTGCAAAAAGTTCCATGTCCCATCAGTGATCCCAGTGTAGATATATCTTAAGATGTGAAATATGCCTGTCCTTTTACTTTCACTGGTTGTAGATTTCACCTTGAAACCATCAGCCTTTATGTGATAAATTGTCCTCAGGCTAGTGAAGTGTTGCCTTTAACAACACTAACAGCAATGCATACTAATGATCTGTCAGGAAAAAAGAAAGTTTATGTTGGCATGCCTAAAGCAACAGTTAAAGAAAACTGAAATTGTTTTAATGCTATATGCTTGACCTCAAGCATCAACTTTACTGTCTGACTTAAAAAAAAAAAAAGTCAAATGTACAAAATCGTTCCTGTTCTCTGGCGCTGAATAACCAAGTCAGTCCTCTGTGAAGCATCACGCATCAATAAGTGAAACTGTAACACAACCTGCTGTGCATCCTCTTTTCTGCAGTGACCTCCATGTAGGAAAGATAAATCAAAACAGAGTTGAATAAATATAGAGCAGGAGTCAAAAACTGGAGAAAGGCTATTTCCTCCTCTGATTTGCATAAATAAAAGTACTGGGCATTCTTTAATCCTGTAATGCCATTGTCATTGTTAATTTCTGTGATAAAGATAAGTCCTGAGGAGTGCTAGATATGAACACAGATCTATAAGGTCCTCTTTAGAGGGCATGAAGAAGGGGATAGTAGTATTTTGTTTTCATTTTTTTTGATCCACTTCAGACATTTTCCAATTCATATTTGATTCTTTCTTCCAAAGAATTTTCTTCTTGAAGGCTAGGTTTGAGAAAAAAATTGTTTAATTAATAGGCTGGTAAAATGCCCTTATACAATAAAACACTGGAGTGGGAAATGTGACACATAATGGAGGTGTCATGGTTTAACCCCAGCCAGCAGCCAAGTACCTCACGACTGCTCACTCACTTCCCCACCAGCAGGACCGGGGAGAGAATTGGAAGGGCAAAGGGCAGAAAACTCATGGGTTGACATAAAAAAAGTTTAATAAGGAAAGCAAAAGCTGCACACACAAGCAAAGCAAAACAAGGAATTAATTCTCTGCTTCCCAAGGGCAGGCAGGTGTTCAGCCATCCCCAGGAGAGCAGGGCCCCATCACACATCATGATGACTTGGGAAGACAAAGATCATCACTCCAAATGTCTCCCCATTCCTCCTCCTTACCCTCCAAACATGATGTTATATGGTGTGGAATATCCTTTTGGTCAGTTTGGATCACCTGTCCCAGCTGTGTCTCTCCCAACCTGCCATGCACCCCCAGCCTCCTCACCAGCATGGCAGTATGGAAAGCAGAAAAGGCCTTGACTCAATGCAAACACTGCTCAGCAATAGCAAAAACATCTCTATTTCATCAACACTGTGCTCAGCACAAATCCAAAACATAGCCCCACACCAGCCACTGTGAAGGAAATTAATTCTACCCCAGCTGAAACCAGCACAGGAAGTCATCATGAAAATTACTCACTGAGCAAACACAAAACTCTGCTAGAGCCATTTTTGCAATGGCAGGGCTTTTTCATACCTGCACTAATTCACCTTTTTTATGGGAACTGGATGAAACTTTTCATTTTGCTAAAACTCTCACTTTAATTGCTATCATTAGTTGTTGAAAGATTGT
Source organism: Oxyruncus cristatus (assembly GCA_013399855.1). Taxonomy (NCBI): domain Eukaryota; kingdom Metazoa; phylum Chordata; class Aves; order Passeriformes; family Cotingidae; genus Oxyruncus; species Oxyruncus cristatus. The sequence continues at coordinate 227,772 of VXAY01006841.1, read as the reverse complement.
ACAATAATTTTATTTTATACTGTTGAACATTTTCCCTTTTATAATTCTTTCTGGATAAGACAAGTGTGTTGATATATCTGAAAGAATGTTTTTTGGAAGTCTTCTCACTCCAGTATTTAAAGTGAATGGGTGATATATTAAATATCAGATACTCAGTGATTGAGCAATAAAATTTCATTATATCAACATAGAATTTCATCTGTCAACTAATACACATGGGAATAACAGAGAGACTATTTTCACCATAAATCAAAAGCATGAACTCTAAGTTAGCTTTGCTAGTCAGGAAAGAGCTTGGAGGGCTCTCTGGAAACCTCACTTTAGGCAGTTTGAGCTCAAAAACCACACAGAATATGAAAAAGAATGAGAGAGGGTGGTAATTACAAAATAGAAGATACCAATACAGTAGCACAGTATTGTATTACTGGGAATGTTAGGCATGTAAACCTTTGTAACACTGGTTTCTTCAAAAGGACAGACAGACACAAGTTTTATCCTCGCTTTACTGATGTTAAAAGCAGTTTCTTGATTATTTTTTTAGCTTTGGCTGCAACTAATTAGCTGCTCTGTGTTGTATTTTGCCCTACTTTGTTTTCTGAATGAAACTTTTAGCAGTTTCATTATTTTTGATGCTTTAAATTGTTCTGTCAAGTCTACATGTTATATTTTATTGTTTTAACCTTAAATTAAATGAAGTGAACACCTGAAAATTTGAAGTTTTTGTAAGTTTTCATTAACTAGCTTACATAAAGTAGCTTTTGAAAAAAGGTTTTAGTACATCCAGTTGAGCATTTTGTTATCCAGATTATCCTTCATTGCCTTCATGGCCATTGTATTTCAGTATTATTTACAAGAGTAATGTGGAAATTTTTTAGTTAAACCATAAAAAATAATCAGCCTTCTAAACTATGTATTGATGGAATGGAAAATACATATTCTGTATTGACTAGCAGAGAAAATGAACTATGCTGCAAGAAAGCATGATAAATAAAAGTTGCCTTATTTTCATCAAAAACCCATAAATATTAAGTCAGACATTCACTGTTTAGGGGACAGTCAATGCAATAAGAACAAATTGCAAGGTGCCCCAGAGCTTGAACATTCCTCACATTCACTATATACACTACATAAGACCTGTTGTTGTGGGTTTACAAGCCCCCCTGGGGCTAAAAATGGTTAATTCCAGGTAGATTTCCAGAGCAAAGCCAATCACAAGTTTTAGTAATGCCTCTGCAAATGACATATTTAAGAAAACGGAAAAGAAGATGAATTGTGCAGAAGAAATTCCAGCTCGGAGGAGAGTGGAGGAGAACAAGAGACCGCAATGTAGCCTCCAAGGTCAGTGTAGCAGGAGGGGGGAGGAGAGACCTGGGAGGGGCCCCCTCTCCCCCTCCAGCAGGGGAACAGACTTGAAGCTAAAACCCTACCACCTGTGGAAGATTATTTGGAGTGAGGAGATCCTTTTGCAGCTCATGAAGAGAGCTTGTGCTGGCACAGAGAGAAATCTTCCTGCAGCTCATGAAAGAGCCTGTGCCGGAGCAGAGGAGTACACGGAGGAAGCTGTAACTCCATGAGAAGCCTAAGATGAAACAGAGTCTTGCTGGAGACCTGTGGCCCTTGGAGAGAGAAACCTACGCTGCAGCAAGTGTCCTGGGTAGGACACGTGATCCCAGTGAGGGATTTATGCTGGTGTAACTCATTTGTGACCCTAAAGGACAGCAGAGTATGGAAGAACTGTTGTCCAAGGGTAGACTCACGTTGGAGAAGCTCATCCAAGGCTGTCTCCCGTGAGAAGGGACCCCACAAGAAACAGGGGATGGACTCGATGCCATTATCCCCTGTAACAGTGGTGAAGACCCTGGTGCAGCAAGTTGTCCCCTTGCAGTCCATGGAGGACCTCACAGGGCCCGAGTACCCCCCAGCCTCCGGTCCTGGCCCGGCAGGGAGGAGCAGGGACAGTCCTGAGGTCGACGTGCAGCAGAGAGAGAGAGAGAGAGAGATTTCCAGCTACAGCCGATCAAAGCTGTCACCCTAGAGATAATAGAAGAAAACTTTCAAGTGCTGCAAATTTGATTTAGAAGAACTGTAAAACCTGAAAGTAAAGAAAAAACTTTTCTCCTCCTGGAGTGATACAGGGGGGAGGGATAATTTTGTAAATACATAACATCTTCTTCATAATTTTACCTAGTTAGAATTGTTGTATATATTATTCTTTAGTTTTTATCCTGCTAGTAATAAATTTAATATAATTCCCCCATGTCAAGTCTCTTTTGTCTGTATAAAACTTCTCTCATCTCATACCAATTGTGTAAAAGGTTTTAAAAAAATTAGTCCAGAGTACACCCACAACACCTGTCTACCCTCATTGTAATTAAATTAGTTTCAGTTCAGTTGTGTAATATGGAGCCATTGAAATTAAATGCAAGTGAATGAAATATTACTACATAGAACAAATAGTCTTTGCAGACATCTAAAATTAAATTTATTAATAAACATGAGCACACTACTAACAGCTTTTTAGATGTTCCATGTTGATTTCATGCCCAATTCAATTGATTCATCTTACATTTATGAACTGGTACATCTACTTCTGATAAACACCAGGATTCATATTCTGGTCTGTCGTGCCCAGCAAAATTGTCTACTTTCTTCAAAATGGCAGAAATCGGGATCATTTTGAAAGACAGGAAAACAATAATACACAATTATCAAAAGAAAGCATCTTACATTTGGTATTTTCTATACTTCTACTCTTAGTGTGGCTAAACAGTTCAGCAAAGAAGCTGCCTATTGAAATGGAAGCCAACACACCTTGGTTTTCTCTGTTCATCTAAACCATCCAACAGCACACTGAATTCATGAATATCCACAAACCTCCATATTCTATGTAAAGTGTAGACTTCAGTGCTGATTTCTAATTCTTTAAAGAATGAGAGATCTGAATTCTAGGTCTCTGGACCTGTAGCAGATCTCTTATAAAGGATGTGCTTCTTCCTGTGGCAAACAGTTTGGATTCTCTTCTTGTAGGACCTTCCTTCTGTGACTACCGCCATTAAAAATGCTTCTTTTTGCTTTTATGTCTTCCCTGCAAGTCTTACAGTTTTGCCATTTGCTCCTACCTATTTCTACCCTTTTCCGTCTAACTAATGTCTGGAATGGCACAGTTTGGCCAGCTTTTTGTGTTCTACTTGCCGCTGCTTTGCATAAGGAGACATGTTTTCTTTTTTCTTTTTGGAGATCTATCCCAACACATTGTCCAGTTTGTTATTCTAGATTTTTCAGAAACTGCCCACACCCTATCTCTTTCTTTGTGGCTATTCTATGATTTTTCATGATGTTTTGGCTTTTTGTAGTTTCCGCAGAATCACAGAGTAACAGAATGGTTTGGTTTGGAAGGGACTCCTGGAGATCAACCACTCTGCTAAAACAGGTTCACCTATAGCAGGTTGAACAAGATCACATCCAGGCAGATTTCTTCAGAGAAGGAGACTCCGCAACATCTGTGGACAGACTATTCCATTGCTCTGTCATCCTTAGAAATACAGAAGTTTTTCCTCATATTCAGATGGAACGTGATGTGTTTCAGCTTTCTGCCTAAGGCTTTTTCTTTCTTTGTGTATCTAGCCTCTTAAGCTTGTTCTGTAACTTTCAGTGTTTCTCTTATCCATATTCTATATCACGTCTCTTAGCTGCTAAAAATGCAGTTTCCTTGTAGACAGAAAGTAAGGAACAGTAGATAGTAGCATGTTGATCCAAGATGACACTGCTGTATTTGTATTTCCCTACATCGTCTCTTACCTTTCTTAAGCCTGTCAGTGCTACTTCCCTGATTATTGTAATCTTCAACTCTCCCCACTCTTCTCTCCAAACTTTTTCCCTACCAGAAGTCCCCTCTCTTCTCCTCTTATTACCTTTCCTATACATGGCCTTACACATCTGTCCTAAACCTGGGTTATCTTTTTAGTTGCATGTGCTCAGCATTCTCTTACTTCTTCACTCAGCACCCTACAATTCATCTCTTCATGCAGTTGTTCTTCCTAGCTTTTCCCTGTCATTAATCCTTTCACCCTCCAGCACCCAGCCAGTTGCCATCTGTTTTGCCTTGGTTTGTATGTCTTGCCTAATGAGCTTGTCAGCTTTTTGCAGCAGTGAACATCTTTATACTGATACAGTCTTTTAAGCTTATGGTGCTTGTATTTGTTTTGTAATCATTAATTAATTATGCCATGAATGGAAAACAGACGAAATTACTGCATGTATATGCTAGAGCACATTGCTTATCTATAAGGAGTTGAAAGACCTTCCCAGTGAAGTTAGAGGCAGTACTTCTGTTCAGTAGTTCATTGCTTTTGTGTTTGTACAGCTAGTCTCTAGCCATGCACAAGTCTTTCTCAATGTGTTCCCATCGCCCAATTTATGAGACTTGCTAAAGTACTTGGAAAGGTATGACACACAATACATATCTGCATTTTAGAAATACAAAGTTTTGTCCCAGGGGTAAAAAAACCAGCAATGTCATCCAAAACTTCTTAGTGTATTAAAATACTAAGAGTCTGCAGCCCTATACAGCCTTGCCAAGCACTATATAGCCTTCCCACTCTGGGGCCACTTCAATAGTAAAGGAGGAAGGTTTTAAATAAACATGAAACATCTGGGAGAGGTCTCTCACTTTAAGTAGTAAGAGCAAATGCAGAACTTGATTAAAGAGAACAGATGTTTGAAGAGTGTTTTCCTTTTTAATTTTTTTAATAGGCAAATTTAAGTTTCAATCACTCATGTTTTATTTGATAACTTTCCTGCTTGCTTAGTAATTACTAAATGGGATATAAAATCTTAAGAGATTGTTACACAAATGTCAAATGACTTTTCAAATTAATGTTTTGAAGTTCTTGTTTATTATTTTCAAATAATTGTGGTGCTATGTTTTATATGCATTTTGCAGCATTTAAACATGTTTTCTTTCTTTTCAGCTTCTTAATTAAATGAATTCAAGTGGGATTCATTTAGAACTGCTTACCGTGAAGATAAGCTATAACTCCTATTATCAGCCCAGCGATGTTACATGTATTCAAGAATCTTTTGTTGGTTCATCTGTTCTTGTGAAAATTTATATAGTATGCTGATAGATAAATGAATGCAGTTTTATGCAATGAATGCATAATTTATAGAAATATACAATAAACATCTCATTGGAAAGTGCTAAAATGTTATGAATATGGTGTGCTCAAGATTTTAAATAAATTTCATTTTAATGGGCTTCTGTTTAAGTCTTCCTTATTGAATCCAAAGGGCATGACCAAGATTTATTACCCAAAGTTTTTTATAAGATTTTGAGATGTGTTTTAGAGGTGAACAAAATAGCCTCAGTTTTTCAGCTACTGTTAAGAGAAATGGTATGATGGAAACTATAATTTAATGATTACATGCACCTTACCCTCACTTTGCTTTGTAACAGAGTATGTATATAGTCTCTGGTCACCTCTGATATGCTGAGCCACTAACATAAAATTATATTCTATATGTTTTCATCCTCAAGTTTTTCTTTACTGACTCAGCAGTTTATGCAGAACATACATTACCAGTTCAACTCTTCACTGACCTAATGACCTACGAACAGTTTGTTTTATTTCTTTATGAGGCTGCAATTATCCATCTGTTTCTTTTTACGGACATGAATCGTAGCTGTGTTTATTACAGGTAACAAGACAGAGGACAACACTTTACAACTTCACAAAATCTCCATGGATTCCTTTTGAGTGAGTGCTGCATATAGTTCTGATCTACACATCTCAAAGACAGAGAGTGGTTCAAGGTACAGAAAAAGGCACTGGGAATTTGTCAGGAAGGTAGAATTCCCCCTCATGAAGGGACACTGAAAACACTGGAACTCTTAAACTGGAAAAGAAAAAAAAAAAAAAAGCGTAGTGAGTATGACTGTGGCTTGCAAGTTTATAAACACATTAGATAAGCTAAATACTAAACATTCACCAAATCCTACAGTACTAGAACAAACCTGCAGCTTATTTAAAAGGAATTACATCCTTACTACTTTTTAAGGAGGTTGAGGAGGTAGACAGTATTCAGCAGGTTCCGAATAGGGTCAGAAAATTCGTGGCCCCACAGTTCCACAAGAAACTTTAAAGGTGAGACAAGTATGCAGTTTACCATCCTTAATGTGGTAATTCTGTATGCTGGCGAGAGTATGAGGGAAATAGACCACACTGTCTCTAAGTACTATCTCCAGTCAGCCAGAACACTGAGCTAGATGGGCTTTAGGTCTAACCTCCTCAGGCATTTTGTAAGCTCATTAAGAGCTGTGAAGCAGGAGGGAGGTGACATTAAGGAGAGCTGTATGATCTACTGCCACTTTTATTCTCTTGACAGCAAAAATAAGCAGGCCTGGAAAGCACTAACAATCAAGGAAAGAGAAGGTAAACACAGGTTTTGGCAGAGCTCAGGAGGATAAGAAGCATTTCAAAAGACCACAATCCCAAGGCATGTGGTTAGGCAAACCCTGTAGGTAAAAAAGTACAAAAATTAGCAGAACACTAAAACATACAGTAGTGTATTTAGATCTCAAGTGCTGAGTGACAAGAATACATGCAATCACATTTTAAAATATATACAGAAATGTGTCATTAAAAACTTCAAGGCATTTTCACAACGTGATGCGTCAAAAATCTTGGGATCCTCTTTTAATGCAAATGCACAACATGTTATGAAGTGAGTGCTATTTGTCATAAGTTAGAAGCCTTTCATTCCTGTCACATTCATAAGGAGTTGATAACTCAGGATTTTATAAGTAATTGCTTCCAGTGCTACGAATTCATCACCCTAACTATAGCCTTCATAGTAGTGTAGGGACAGGTTGGCTTTTGAGTTAAAGAACAAACCGAAGCAGAGAGGAACACATAGCTGTAGGCAATAAGAAGCGCAAGTCTACAAACAGCAGGCAACACAGAGCCCTCCATTTTTTTTGTGCTTGCTCTGCTGCGTTCTACTTGGCATATGTGCTTCCTCCCACCCTCTGGTTTAGATGTTTCTCTACAGACCTTAGCAAGTATCTTCAAAAACATTAGCTCCGTTTTCTTTCTTCCTCGTGTACCAGCAGTTTCTTATTTGTGTCCTTTTTCCATGTCAAAGGCCTCAAAGTTTTTACACAAATCCCTCTATTTTTGAGGAAACCTTGTATGTTTGTTTTGCTGCACTTTGTTAGTTCCTTAATTAGATGTTTATATAATTGGAATAACATGCGTCATCATTAAAGGGACCATTTATATGAAAATTAAATAAACCTGAAGCAGAATCTCTTAAAAGTACCCAGATTCTAAATAAGCAGGAATGTGGTACTAAAAAGCTTGATGGCATTTTTCACTAGTTCATGTTTGCAGCAGTGAACACCCACGAACTTGTAATAAAAGAAATCCATACTTAAGGATCTAAGCATAGAGATTTATAGGAGCAAAACCATGCAACTGAAGTTGCAAAGAAAGTGTAAAAAAAAAAAAAAAAATCATCGTTTGCCTTCGAATTAAATTTAACTCCACATACTCTTCAGAACAGTCAAATAAAACTTTGTCCATACTGATATTAAGTGACATTCAGAAGGTTCACTGTCCCATTAAGGACCCAGAACAGACCACTACATGATTGCCGGTGTCTGATCAGGATTTCATGATGAAATGATTTAGAATAACTTAGAAACTCTTGTAGATATGTTTCCAATTCTTTGTAATAAGTGAACAACTGAGTATGATTTTGCTCTCTCTGTTTGGTAGTACTGAATAACTGCATTTAAGAGAAAAATGGCCTATGGTCTCTGCCTGTGAGAAAAATGTAATATAGATGTGTGCTGTAATGTTAGTTAAAGATTTTATACACTTAGTGAGGCTTTGGATGTTTTTTAGTCCCCTGTATTTTCTGTCCTAGAGGATTTTCACCCCTGTATTTTTTGGTCCCAGATGCGCACACACACATACAAAAGAATGCCACATTAGGAGTTCTTGATGAAAAAATGTTGGAGCTCTGACAACTTCTTTTTAGGACATCTCAAATCCAAGAGTAGACATTCACCTATACACAGTCCATTTATGAACAGGAAAGCTGTATATTCTCCTCTGAGGTGTGGGTACATGATAAAGTAAGAGCTACACAAATTCAGAGCTCGTTGTCTGTCACGTGGCAAACTGAACCCTCGTCATCCGTAAAGAAAGATTAGGTCAAACAAGTCTCTAGCTTGCTCTGACATTGTCATTTAAAGACTACTTGCAGAAGAACAGATCTTCACAGATGTTGGTTTTAATTTTATGTTACCTATGTTAAAAATTTAAATCTCATGTCCTCCATTTACCGCAGTTAGCTGTGCTACTATGCAAGATACAGATAATATGAGTAAGCAACCCCAAATTTATTTCTTTCTGCACCACAGTAAGTATATAATGCCCCCAAAAAAAGCATCTTTCCGTATTTTCAAGGAATGTTTTCACTGTGCATTAACACGGGTCTGTATATTTTATTTGAAATTAGTAACTTCCATAACATTAGGCTGTGTCGGACCCTCTAAAAGTACTTGAATTAAATAGGGAATATTTCTCTGGTTTGTATTTAGCCTTTTTGCCTTGCATTTTCAAATGCATCACAAGTATAAACAGTAATGAAGAAGCCTTAGAAGTTCCAAAGTTGGAAAGCTTTGTTTTATCTTCTAATAGTTACATTTTTGCTTCAGGAGTCCTACTCTAGAGAGAAAAAAAGCCTCAAGGTAAGTCATTACTGAGGAGTGCTTCAGGCAAAAACAGTGCAAAATAAGAGTTTATCTAGGCTGTAGCACACAAGCTTCCATAAGTATTTGTTTCCCCTCTGGTAGCACTTGGTGCAGGAGTTTCATTTTTTGGGTTTAAGAATAGAGAACAGGAAGCTTTACATTGTGTTTAAAAAAGAGCTGTTAGAGTCCTGTTCCATTTTATTTTGTTCTGTAACAGTGTATATTTTCACTAGAAGTGGAGTCATTTAGCAGAATGAAGGTAAACAGATTTGTTTATTTATCTGAAAATATTTTCATTGGTCAAAGCTAGTGGAAGTTAGTATTACAGGAAGCCATTGTAGCCAGTTTTTGCCCTCGAGAGGGCTATCTACCACCAGCACATCTGATGGCAAGTAATAAATCACCCCAATCCAGAGGCTGGATTTGGCCATCTATCTGTGTCGATAAAAAGTCCTCCCTAGTCAAGGTATTTGGAACTAGGAATAATTGTACCTGGTGCTGAACAGCCTTTAGCTCTTCCTTTTCTATAATTACTCCTCAGCTGCATTTAACCAATTCTTTCCCCACCTCCCTCTTGGATAGGGCCATGGCAGGTTGATGGCCCTCCTACTATGGCACTTAAGATCCTCATCAGCTAATTGTTGCTCAGATGCCCTGTTTTCTTCAGGCTCTCCTCTTGAATCTCTGACACCACTTTTAAGTCAAAGCCATAGAGCTTGACTGGATTGTACTGTGACTTTTCTCAGAGAATCTCTCTAACCCCAGAGGTGTCCAGCCCAAGGCCAAAGCTCCCTGCTCTCACACACAGCCTGTTCAGTGATTGCCTGACCCAAGCAGACTCTCTTCTTTGACAGTTTCCCTGCTGGTCTCCTCCTAAGGTGATAGTTTCAGAAGAGGGCTGGGATGACCTGATCCCCCTGCCCTTCAAAGCAGAATGATCTTTCCTTTTTCCCATTTTACATATTATAAAATCCTAAGAGGAAAAAAAACTAAAACTCTGCCTCTGCTGTATGGTGTCACATCAGTCCAGAGACCTTCCTGCAGTTAGTAGGAGGACTTGTTTCCAGAGGACAGACTCAAAGCACAACAGAATAACAGGTATAGATTTGCAAAAATGAATAAAATTTGCAAGCAATGCTTTTCATGAAAACACAACATACTTGCACCCAAGATGTTCAAATAATATATAATGTGACAAAAACTTGAATACAAAGAAGATTTAGGAAGAGCTGAGTTAAGCATTTCTCCAGCACTTCTCATTCAGGGAGAGCAGGATATAGTCACAGTTCATTGCTTTATAATGCTGCCTCTATCCTGAAGCCGTTGTAGGTTCATCTCAAACTTACCCTCACCGCTCAGTTATTTAGGAATCTTTTCAAGTTCTGGGAATTTTAATGAGCATTTAAAATGCCTCAAGTTAAGAAATTGATGACAGTAATGGTATGATTTCATCCTACACCATTCTTGTATTTGTGTCCATCAAAAGCCTTAACCCAGCAGTACCCTGCTCTCATGAAAGAGCTGCCTCATGGGAATTTCCTCAAAGGAAGATTTCCTGCTGGGCCTTTAGCTCCTTCCCCAGACCAGTTCCACAAAAACAGTATCTAAGCCACAGGCACAAACATCAAGCCTACATCAAATCCAAAGACTGTATTTGAGTTCACAGAATAAAAGCAGTGAAAGCATTCATGCTGATGCATGATGGCAGTAAACAAAGCCAGTATCATGTATGATTAAGGCAGACAGATAACTCTGAAAAATCTAGCCACCACAGCTTTGGAAACAGGTAAAATGCCAACATATTTAATTACTGAAATATCGTAAAGTCCTAAGACCTCTGTCCCCACAGAGACTCTTGCTGGTAGAAATCTCCATATATTCTCAGTGAGGCTCAAGACATCAGCATTCTTTGACAGACAAGCCATGGTTACTCACATCCTACTGTTCATATCCATTAAAAAAAACACCCACAGATATTTCAACTTATGCTCTTCAGGGATATATTAGCTGTCATCAACAGACCAACCAGCTGAAACAACCCAGGAACTATTAAGATATTAACATTCAGAATTATTTTCTTTTAACTCCCTCACCAGAAATTTCTTCCACAAAGCAACCCCAAATAACCTACACCTCTTTCCCTATGTATTTAGAGACATTTGAACGCCTCTGGGGTCTCTGTTTATTCTGAAATTAAGTTTCACGAAAAACTGAAAAGGAACCATTTTGATCACTAAGAGCTCTTCAACAGAGATGCATAGTATAAGAAAGCATGTAAGACAAGGTGCCCAGTATTCCATACTGAACTTGTCTTCACCTTAAAGCCCCCTAATTTCACAATCTTTCTTTCAGCTGCCTTTCTTGCCAAATCTTAGGCATATTACTAAACCCCCAAATTTGCTGTTCCTTTAAGAGGCTCTCTACTACTATTAGTGCACAAGTATCATCACTTTTCTTTCTGAAGTGGCTTAGTACTTTCAAGTGTCATTCACACTGAGGGATACCTGAAGAAGTGCATTAAGAGACTTTGGTTTCAATTGGTCGTGCTTTCTGGGTCACTTTTCCTTCAAACACCTCTTCTGTCTGATTCATTTCAGAAAAACATTAACATTTAATGTCATTACAGGCTTAAGTAGATATTTATCATCCTCCTGAGGGAAGGAATTTCCTTTTTGCAGGTCACAATTTTCGTGACACTAATATAAATCAGCACTGAAAGGTGCTCTAGTGTGTCATGCATTAATAAAGACAAAAAACTGGGCAAGATAATAGAGATAAATGAAGATGTATAACAGAATGTCTTGATACAGACTAGCTTTCAGCATGATTTGTAGATGGGGCTCAGCAAGCAGCAGTACTCCCAGGAGTGTCAAAAGTGTACTGCTCAATATTCAGATTTACAATATTTTTATATCAATGGATTTATAGATAAATTACAGCTACAAAATATACTCTTGATACACACCGGGTTCTCAATTAACGCATACTCTCTGCAGTTTAATAACAAGTGTATCCTTACAAGCTCTCCTGGAGTCGACTTGCCATACTTCCCAAACCAATGTTCATGTTATGAAGAAATAATGGAATCAGGCCTCATTCTCCCCAAAAATTTTATTAGCATCAGGTATGTTATGTGTTGATAATCCTTTGTTTCAACTTAGATGTTAGTTGCAGTCGACAGTACATGGTATTCAGGTAACTGGCAAGTCTACTCCTAAATAGCATAAGTAAAAACAGAAAGCTATGTTTGTCACAAGGAGCTGCTGGCATTCAGTGGTCAGTGCTACAGCACGCCAAAAAACCCAACTGCACTATTTTTACAAGAAGGACACAAAATAAAGCTTTTACATAATACTGATGATCAGAAATGTCTGGGAAGAGCCCATTTATCCCATATTCTGTACAGAGAGAACACTGTGATTTGAGTTTAACAAAACAACTGTAGGATATAGGTATAATTTGGCTTGTGGATCTGACATGTAGCTGTCTAGTAATTAGGATTACAGCTTTATGAGATAGAAAATAATAATCCTGGCTTTTAAAAACAACAATTACATTTTACATTAATCTTTTCTTATGCAAAGTAGTTGTCTTCCTATTTAGGAATAATTGATTGGTTTCCAATTTGCTCAGGTTAGGAGACTGAGATTGTCTTTACCCATGCTTCCAGCAGGCACATATTTGCATTATTAGTATAATCTTCAAAGTCCTACTAAAAAGTGACATGGCAAGAACAAGAGTGCTTAGTGCTTCACATAAAGAGATTAAATCAAGCTTAGAAGTCTCATATTAAAAAACAACTTTATAGTTACAAGTTCTGTCTCCTATACCTTTTATTTCAGTTATTAGTTTCAACACAGGAGTATAAAAGCAAAAGAGAGAAGGCAACATGAAACATAAAAACATGGAAAATTTTCCCTTATAAATGCAAGTTATGAGTGTCCATTATTTGCAAGCAGATGTGAGCTCCCGAAGATGGTAAAGGTAACTGCAATGTAAATAAATAAAATTGGTTGATCAAAATTAAAATAAAAAAGAACAAGTGTGTCTCTATACTGTTTTTCCCCTCCATCAGCATGTAGTTGCCCATGTACATGGGTGTTGTGATGGAAGTTTCTAGTTGGTTGTTCACATACAAAAGGACAACTTTGCTTCCAGCCAGACACCATTCTGGGAGTGAAGGACATGGCATGCTTTCCAAGGGTGCTGCACCTCTTCTGCTGGCACAGGCTTTTTAGAGCACTGTAGGTCTGCTGCGGAGAGACTAAGTGAGCAGAGTGTCTACAGCATAGACTGAGGTTTAAGGCACTCTGAAGAAGCAGAAGAGAGAAGACACACATCTAAAACTCAGATATGTTAAGTCCATCCTGTCCAAGGAGAACACAAAAGACCATGCAGGGATCTAAGGCAATCATCTATTGTGCAAGGATACAGTGGGAAGATAACCAAGATTAAGTAACTCGTATTTCGTACATTTTACATAGCAGTTCCAAATTCTTATTCAGAGTACCTTAATAAAACTTAGTCTTTAAAAACTGCTAGGCCTTTGTCATCCTAACTTCAAGAAGAAGACAGAAACAACTCAATTTCAGCTACTCTTGATCAACTCAAGAAAATTGGGAATCTCAGATAAACACTGCACTTGAAATGGCTTCACATGTCATATACATAATTCTCGAAAGGAGACTTGTGTTTCTTCCCAGCAGTTCCCAGCGTAACACAAAAAGCCCTGAGTCCACAGGATATGCAATGATTGCTTTGACAGGAAAAGTTATGAGAGAGGCTTACATACACATTCATATACCAATAATTTTCACAAAGCAATATACCAGTACGGTCCCAGCACTGGACTGAAGTCCCCACAGCTGTGCCTGGGACAGCCTCTGCCCTCCAGAAAAGCCTTTCCAACACAGAGGGCAGCTTCCTAACACAGTTCTCCCTGACACCAACCACACACCACTATTGCTTATGGAATCCTTGCCATCCATATCGCCGATGATTCCTTACTCTCTGCAAAGCTTCAGGTGCACCTGTTGCTCTTTTATTCCCAGCAACTGAGCGCATTTCCTTTGGCTCTGCTTTATTTATGAGGTTAACCCTGCTCATGCAAACATGCTCACTTCATGTTTGTAAAACCTATTGGTGCAATATTGGTATAGATATTAATTGAAACCCTAACAGTAGCTTATCTTATTACATATGAGTTGTGGCTACCTTTTAGAGTAGCTAAATGAAAATTAACCTTGGCTATTTTAATGTGGAAATACTTTCTCTAAAATATGTGTAATAATTAATATACTATAATTAATATAATTAGATCTATTAATTTTTGTAATTATACTAATTACAGTTTATTAATTATTATGCTTCTTTTTTTTTTAATGGTTATGTTTTCTTCAAAATAGAGAACGGTTCCAGAATGCAATACACAGAAGCTCTGAAACTATCAATATGATCGTAACAGTGAAATACACCACTTGAGATTCCTTTTTCCTTTTTTAATTGACATGATTGCACTTACTAGTATACCTGAGCTGTTGCCAGTCTCCTGCAAAGGATGCATTCATTAAGTTTTAAAGCTTGGGTGTACAGTGAGTGACTGCCTCTGAAATGAAACCTCTGTTCTAGTGGGATTCAAAGGTTAATAAAAGCTCAAAGGAAAAATGCTTCTCTCGTCAAATCCTTCTTAAAATTTTGAGCAGATTTCCACTTAATCATCTTCAAATTCACTTGCCTCCTAAACTAGAGATGCTTATTTGTAGCATGGGCAAGACTATTTTGTATTTATTATTGAAGCTGGGCACCACTTCCAGGTTGATTGTCAATAAGTGGATACCTTTATCTGAGACAGTTCTAAAAGAGAAATTTGCATGGCTTGGGAAAAAAAAAAATAAAAGGAGGATCTGCAGGACTTTAGCTATAAAGAGGAGGTTTCTCTTTTTCAGGCTCTGGCTACCAGTGTATAGTTAGATAACACTTTTCACATGCATTTTGGGAAAGTACTATGCCAAATACTTTAGCATAAATGTAAAGGGTTTTTTTTCCTTCTTTGATCTAATTCCCTTTGATCTAACAGCTAGTGTTTAATTAAGACTAATCTTTGCTAATGGAAAGGAAAAAAAGTCACAAAAGAGAAAATTAATGGTCATGCTGTCACACATAGGTCACCCTCTGACGAGGTCTGCTGCTTTTTCAATGTGAATCCATTTGATGGACTAACTTCCTGCCATTACTGGTCTTGTCCAATGTCACAGGGGTACAGTCCATCAAAGTAAGTGTTCACGAAGTATGTTGTACTGGTGCAATCTTCCAGGGTGAGAGATGTAGTTACACTATTGAACAGCGCTGTGGCTGAATTAATTTCCTTCTTTTTCCTTTATGGTAACAGAGAAAATGATTAAGAAAAAATGCTAACAATATTAAAGAATGGTACTGTCCTTGCAACTCCAAATGCTAAGCCCTTGCATCTTTTTCCTAATTGCAAAGAAGCACTTGAAAAGCTGTGACAATAAAATTGTAAATAAATAAAAATAATGCAATTTGAATTGCTGATTGAGCTGAACCTGTAAGTGACAACCTGGGGTTACATTTCTCTCTGCAGAGCCACCTAGGTGGATATCACTTATCTCCTTTCAAAGCCTCGTTGAATCCCTGTAGGGATCTGGCACAAATCTGGATAGCCACTCCACTTGATATCCACTCCCCTTCCCCACCAATGCTTCCTGTCCTGCACCAGGTATAGACACCATTATCTGGACCCATCTCAGTGATCAAAGAGCAGCCACCACTCCTGACCCTGCTGTGACATCTTAATTAAATAATATTAAAAGTCTTGCAATATTTCTCATATTGAATCCTACAAACTGCATTGATTCTGTAACTTAGAGAAGTTGTCAAGAGGAATAAAATATTTTAGGTCGTTCTATCAACATCAAGAAAACTAATGACAAACAGCAGTGTCTGTCCTAGAGAAATGTGCAAGTCACAGCTGTGGTTTGCCCATGTAACTGGTAAGATGTGATATGACCAAGGAAAATGGAAGCTTTTAGATGCCAAAATCTGAGCTTACACAAAACTATTGATCAGTTGAATCAATAAAATAAAGCAGAATAGAATAGAATAGAATAGAATAGAATAGAATAGAATAGAATAGAATAGAATAGGAGTAGTTGGAAATAAAAGAAAAATAAAGTGAAATGAAGTGAAAGAAAATAAATAAGATAAAATAAACCAAATAAACTGAAAACTCTCCAAATTATATGTAATTGACTGCTGGAGTCTAATCAATATCTTAGAATTGTATCAAAGCTACTGAATTCAGTGGCACTGTTACTAAACTGTGTCCAATAAGCTGTAATGATTGATAAAATTATACTATTTGCAATTACACAGAAATATTTTGTGGAAAAAATCAAAGTTGCAAAATTTGACTGCTAGAGGGAATTACAAATTGTGTATATATTTCAAGGAAATTAGGGGTAAATTGTAAAGAGATTTTGATTATTTATACGTTTTTAAATGATTCCTTAAATACTTTTTGATTTTTGTTTCTCTTAGTTAAGCTACACATTTATAAAATGAATACTACTCATAGGAATGATCTTCCTTCTTCCCTTCTGTGTGTTATTTTTGAACAAAAATGCTGATCAGTTTGTAAGGAAACTTGAACAGTTTAAAGGTTCATAAAATCTGATTCTAAATATCTCTTTATGCTGATAGCATGTGGAATAGTGTCTGCATTTGTTGTCTTATCGGTATGTTACTAAAATAATAATGTGCATAATTGCTTGGTAGAGATTGGTGTGGTAGAGATCCATTACCAGGAGTCTGCTTCCTGATCTTTTTCCACGCTGTTCACTGTACAGCAACAACTTCTCCACTTTGCCTTGAAAAGTGTTGTTTCCCAAGTAACATATTGAAATATCATTGACTACTAATTTTTTAGGTTTTTTTCTCACAAAATGCCCTTCATATTCTGTTTCACATTTATTTTTTACTGTTACTGTTGTGGTTGCACCCAGCCAGGATTGGCAACATTCAGTGTATAAGCGCATGCAGCTGCTGGGGAAACAGCTGTAATATTGCTCCACACTCCTTAGAGTGCCACAAAAGTGAGTGCATGAGGTGTGTGAGCACACTTTGATATATTTGAAAATATTTATGACTAGATGTTTACAATAAAGTTCCAGGGGTCTGGAATTTGCCACCTTGATTACTCTGAAATAATACAAATACAATGAACCTCCACCTATGGCATCCTGGCCTGGATCAGGAACATTGTGGTCAGCAGGACCAGGGAAGTGATTCTGCCCCTGTGCTCAGTGCTGGTGAGGCCACACCTGGAGTGCTGTGTCCAGTTCTGGGCCTCTCAGTTCAGGAGGGATATTGAGGTGCTGGAGCAGGTACAGAAAAGAGCAACGAGGCTGGTGAAGGGACTTGAGCACAAGTCCTATGAGGAGAGGCTGAAGGAGCTGGGGTTGTTTAGCCTGGAGAAGAGAAGGCTCAGGGGAGACCTCATCACTCTCTACAGCTACCTGAGAGGAGGTTGTAGCCAGGTGGGGGTTGGGCTCTTCTCCCAGGCAACCAGCAGTAGGACAAGAGGGCATGGCCTTAAGCTGTGCCAGGGGAGGTTTAGGTTAGATATTAGAAAGAAATTCTTTACAGAGAGGGTAATCAGCCATTGGAATGGGCTGCCCAGGGAAGTGGTGGATTCTCCATCCCTGGAGCTTTTTAAGATGAGGCTGGACGTGGCACTTAGCGCCATAGTCTAGTAACCGCGGTGGTGTTGGATCAAGGGTTAGACTTGGTGATCTCACAGGTCCTTTCCAACCCATCTGACTCTATGATTCTATTATTCTATTTTCTGCTGCACAGCTCACCCTTCTGCTTTTCTAGGTATTTAAAAATAACAAATTGGTTAGACTACTAATCAGTTTTTGAGAAGGGAAAGGCTAACGCAATGTGTTACTTTGAACTTTTACAAGTAAACAAAAACTGAAAGTCTCTATGTTTGCATGCATCTCTTGTAAGGCCCTGGGAACTTCCACACAAGAGAGCACTCAGCCTTAACAATACTTCCATATTTTTAGGGGTTTGTTGATCACTGGTATCATCAGAATTGCATCTTATTACTCCTTCTTTCAAGAGAAGAAATCAGTTCTAATGTTTCCACTGATCCACGGAGGAAGAGTAAAGCAATGGAGGAAAAGATATGAATGTACTTGAACAATGAGTTTCTCTGGTGATGATGTAGTGGGATGTTTTGCTCATGACTAGCTCTGCCTTTTAATTTGCATTCTTTTTATTCTGCAAAGAAAAAGGAGCTACCTTTATTTGTTCCTTGTCAAATTCCTTGGGATTTACCCATCATAGAAAAAGTTTTAATTGCATTGTCAGGATTCATTAAACTGCATTTTGTCTTGAAATTCATTTTCTGTCATGAATGGAAAACTTTAAAAAAACAATAGGTCCTTTAGGAAAATTATTTTAATTCCTTTAACAATGACACTGATGTTTTACAGACTGAAAAGAGGCAACAAACTCAACTTTGTAAACACCTGGCAAAAAACCCAATATAAACAATAATATGAGCAAACATTTACAGAATCTGAAAGAGGAGTAAATGTTGGATAAGCAAGAGAACTAAAAAGGCCTTGAGAAGTGGGGAAAGAACTGCCAGTAGTTTGACTATAGAGAAAAGCCTTTCCCTGACTCACCTTGATGAGCCCTGCAACCAGGATGGAACAATAAGTAAGGCAACAAAACCCAGGAAGAGCCAGGAAATATCAGCAGCAAGACACGGTAAGTGACAACTCCTTCGTTTAGTTTCCTGACCACATTGTAGAGAGAGGTGTATTTATGTAGTTAACAGCAGTGAGTACACAGTAAGCCTCACCTGTCTCAAACTCCATTTCTGTATAATCTCTGTTAAGCTGTTTTTCTTAATTCTGGTACTAGACTGGTGGTAGGAAGATGGAAATGGGCAACCTCAAGTGGCCTCAGAGAGAATATCGAATGTGAGAATCCAGCTTACGGATTGTATATTCATTCAAAAACCCTAGGCAGAGGAAATGATTTATTATATTCTCCATTTAACCAAATTCATTCGCACATTATGTTTTCCAAAGTCTAATTAACCATTAGCTTGTAGATATTCTTTTACATGTAGGCTAATATAACTTCTACCTAATGTATTTAACATTTTTGGATATGCCATGTACTTTATTTTCACTTTCAATTATTTTTTTTTAATTATTAAATCCAGCAATCAGAGAAACGTGGCTGGTTTTAGACGTTTTGGCAATAACTTCTGAACTAAGTCCTTGACTATTCTTTCTGCTGATTTACAGCAGGTGACAGATGATTAAAGCTACATGTGTCCAATCACAAAGAAGTTATTTCCCTTTCTACATTCTCTGATTGACAGGAAAGGTGAGAAATGGAAGTTCAAACAGACTGTAGCAAATGAGATAATTTTAAATTTACTTCTGTGCAGAAAAAGCAGCACTTTGCATTACCAAAAGGACAAAAAATAGGGCCCCAACCGTCAAAATTTTGACACTGTGAGGATTTTTATCCTATTATGGGTTTGATTTTCTTTCTGATAGCAGGAACTAAGACGGTACTATGATGTATGCTGGATTCAACAAAATGCACTGCATTATTTTTTTTGATGTGCCCTTTGAAGTAAATGTATTTTAATGCAGGGCAAAATTCAGAAAACCAATGGGGAGGGGAGGGGAGGGAAGGAAGACAGGGCAGGACAAGGCAAGTCAGAGAAGGCTGAGGAAGGGCAGGACAGGGGAAAGGAAGGGCAGGGGCAGGGCAGGGCAGGGCAGGGAAGGGAAGGGAAAGGGACTCGACATAATTGTAAAAATAATTCCAGCTGGAAAACATGGCTAAAAGATAGATGATGTAACAACACTAGAATATAATCAGAAGTGGGTTTACTTACTATTGTAACTTGTTTGAGGAATGCTGAGCCAGGAACCTCTGTTTAAACCCTGGGGATGCATTAGCAGGGAGACAGACAAAATCCTTGAAGAAATGGAGAGGTCTGTAGTCATTCTTTTGTCACTGAAGGTATTCAAAAGTACCACCTGCACAGACTTCTTTAATCCCTAGTGATTCTGGTTTGCAAAATACTGTATTGGGATCATGTGAGTCAGTTTACTGTAGTCTGACAACCTATCACACAAATACTTGTATCATGTATAGATATGGGGAAATATTCAGACAACTGAAATGCAAATTTAGGTGCCTTTGGAAAGAGCACAGAGACTCATATTTCTTGATTATGCCTCTCATGAGACACTAACTGAACAGTATCCCTTCCCACTTGTTATGCTGGAATTCTATTTCAGTGTAAACTAAACTTATTAACTTTCTTGTCTTTTCACTGCTCAACTTAAACAGCAGACAACAGGTCAAAACAAATTTGGACTATTGTTCTTGTCCAGAAAATCTTTAAACTCAGTATTTGAAATCATCATTACCTAATCAAGTACTTCTAGTAATTTAGAGTGTATCATAGTTGAAGATGAAACAGGTAAGCAGTATTTTTAAGACTTTTAATTTGTTTGGGGTTCCTGAAAGGATGCTTGCTGTATGTCAAATCCATTAGTCTGTGACTTAACTAATACTAGAACTTTCTGCCTTGGCTGCAGTATTATGTTAATCCATTAGAATATTAGTTCTATTGGTTATTCTTGTCTGCAGAAATTCCTGTTATTGTCACACTTATACACCAGCAATGAAAACCAAAGATCAAATCCTGATGAGTGAGATGCAAGCAAATTTCTTTGTGTCTTTGAGCTAAACAGGTATGCGTAGCATCCACTCTTTCTTAGAAATCTCTTGAGCAGAGAGTCAGGATTCCATGAGATTACATTTCCTGCTTCAGCGAATATTCGGGAAGGTATTGACCCACTTCATCTCATTTGGGATTATTTTAAGACTTGGAAGAATGAGTACAAGAGAAATATAATTAGCAGGCTACACCTGAACTACACCATGTTGCGTTCTCAAGCAGGAAACCAGTGGAAAATGACTAATAAGCCCTTTAGATAGAGTTAAGCTCTTTTATTACACATTCTCTGAAAACACTGGGCCAGCTTCCTGCTACAGGGGCTCGTGGTGATGCAGAGAAAGAATGCAGTGCCTTCTTACTTTCAGCAACATATCATAGTATCATAGTCTCAGAAATCCATAGACATTTTGCCTAGGGAGCCTGTAATGGTTAATGTTATGTTTTAGGCACTACTTTATTCCATGTTTTCAACCCTGAGAATAATTCTTGTCAGTGAATTTCCTCATGATTTTTGTTTTCAGCCAAAAAAATGCTAACATATTGGAATGCATTTGCTAGCAGAATAAGAACAAACTTTTATACTTTATGATTTCATATTTTTATTTCAGTCCCAGTATACTTCCATGTTTCAAATAATTTGACTCTTCATCTTTGAGATAAATACAATACAATTAACTGAAATTTTTATCTCAGCTATTTTAATTTCCATGTGCACTCTATTCAGTGTTAGACGTGGTCATGTTCCAGGCTCATAACTGCCTTAGAGCAGGGACCATCTTTGAAAGTGCTGTGGGAACTAACCTTGAAATACTTCCCTAGTAAGACAGTAATTTTTTCTATTTTTCCCAAAGATTAATTACTCGGTCAGGCTTTCTCTTTTTTAATGGCAGTTTTACATCTTGCAACTTCCAGGTCCACCTTGTTTTTCCCATAATGCAGTTGGTATGCTGGAATTTCAGGGCAGTACACCCTCCTTTCTGTAACAAGTGTGGAAACACCCTTCTGTCTCAACATTCAAATGATTAACTTTATATTTAATTCCTATTTAAAAAAAAAAGTTTTAAATGGTGAGGCTATAGGGATTTGCGTGAGATTTCCTTTAATATGTCAGAGAATTCTTAGTTCTAGCATTATCCATGAAAGACAAGAAATGTGAAACATAAGCTCTATCCTCTGTGGGCAGATTGCCTCTGGCAGGAAAAACTGAAGGAATGGACTTCATTACCCTACATCTCCAAAACAGCAATAGTTGCAAAAGTCACAATATTGCCTTAAGGTTATTTCTTATCTTACCAAATGCCTTGAGGGGACAGTCAATCCTTGTTCTCTCACACACACGCTGAAATACAGCTCACATTCATTTATCAAGAGAAGGAGAGGAAAGAATTTTTTGCATATTTTACCTCTTCAGAAATAAGTTTAGATAAAATTTCAGATTATTACAAGACATTAAAAAATGTATATACAATAAAATAGAAGAAATTAAGTTTAAGAAATATTGTTCCTTATTGTTATTAAGGAATGTATACAAATATAAATTAGAAATTTCATCACTTCTCAAGATGATTTGTGCTAACTATTGAGACAGCATATGACTCTAGAAGGGAAAAGTAGCTAATTTTTATTTTATTGGTCTAAGCTACCCATATTGATACAACATTCATGGTCTATCCTTGCCACTCTATCCTGTTGTCTGCTTGGGATATAGGTCTGTTCAGGCATCCAAAAATATGTCTTCCTAGAACTTGTTCCTTGCTTCCTTTTCTGATTTGCTTCAATCAAGAAATACTACATCTTCTGTGATGTTATTCCAGTTTTCAAAATGTTTAAAGTCCAAGTTGAGAAGGACCCAGTTGCAAAGCTTCTTTTGCAGCAGCAAGAACCTGCCACCTTGACAGCTAAGACATCCTTGTTCTCACTGAACAGGAGGGCTGACAGAAGCCAAGGAGAAACCACCTCTCATAAAGGCTGTATCCTGCCCTTGCAAAATCTGTGACTTCCACTCTGTCACAAAGTACTCATAGGGATTACGGCCTCCCACAGAAGTAACATCCTACATCTAAAGATAAAAGTACTCCTGTCTTCCTGCCTCCCTTGGGTTCAGACCTCTGTGGGCACAGGGAAGCAGACTTAGGGTGAGCACAACCTGAGCTCCAGGATGAGTTTGAGACACTGCAGATCATCAGGACTTTGCATGTGGGAGAGGTGCTGCTCTGGAACCAGTCTGCTTCACCTGGATCAGGATTAGTACTGCTCCTAGAAGCACACCAGAAAAAGCCTCTGTCTCCAGAATGAACCTAGTGACAGGAAAAGGAAGAATGCATTATCAGAAATACTATTTTCCCATATATATCACCAATCTTTCTCACTTTATTTCCTAGTAAGTACCATATTCCTAGCCCTACCTTTATTTACATATTATTTTGCAAAGCTAGTCTTGGTCATGCGTGCAGCATACAGGCACTAGTGTACTTTTTGTGATAAAATCTGGAGTGAGTCTGGAGCTATGTGTAGCATTGTATAATTTATTTAATGCTTATCCAGATCACAGCAGTATTTATAGTGACAGCCAACATGCAGTTCCCATTTAAAATAAAAGAGCTAGTATTCCCTTATGTTTCTCAAGTAATGTCTGAGTTCCTTTGTTATCATGCTGTAAGAAATGCCATCAACATTTCTGTTCTATGGCTGTTTCTACCTATGGTTACACCCTATATGAATAAATATGGGTCCTAACCTTACAAAAAAGGTCACTACCTGAAGAAGAACATAAGAAGAGCCATGAAGAAGAACATGATGAATACGATCAGTAAGTTTCACAGGGGATGACTGTTCCTGCTAATTGGCAGTTATTCTAGAAAAAGGAAAAGCTGCCAACTGACAGCTGCACACATAAAATATATAAACATCTTGCAAAGAGTTTGTGGTTTTCATATTCTATTATGAATTTTAATCACAGGAAAATATGGTAGATGACTGCACAAGAACAGTAACTTCTATTTGCCTGTGCACATCAACCTTGTGAATTTTGAGAGACAGTGATTATGTCAATATCTGAGTGTCAATGCAACCAACTATGAACTTCAGTTAATTCTGATTTATTTTTGGTGATGAATATTGAATGTGAGTAATCCAATGCAACTATTTAGACAAAACAAACAGATTGGCTACATATGTACCTAGCACTGGGGAAGGCAACTCTGCTGTGGATCCAGTCTTATTATCAGTTTCAGGAGGAAGATTGTTGGATACAAACTGGACTGCATATTTAATGAAATAAGGAATCCCCTTGAATCATTTATATATTTTTTCTTTCTATTTCCATTAGGTAAAGTTGTTTCCCATTTTGGCATTACTTACCACAGTTATAGAGCCACTGCAGGATTTGCTGGTCATAGGTTTTTCAGTGACTACATATCTAACATATTCAGAGAGCTTTTTCTCAGCAATCCAAAATTATGTGATCAATTTTTTAAGTTGTTATTGTAAAGTTATAAGTTATTACTGACTATTAGATCCAAAATCGGACTCTTTCTGCTACCAGAGTATATGATGTTTGATGTTTTGAATGGAATTTATATTATCTTTAATAACTTTGTTTTGTGTTGACTTAAGTTTAGAAAGAGTGTATGTGCTGTGAAAGGATATATTGCTTTTTTATACATTTAGGGAAAATAGTGGTTGAGTCGAATGCCACAGAAGAACATAATCTTGCAAAACAAATGACATCCAGTAACATTACACCAACAAGAATGTTGACCTGCAATTTTCACTGCACTCTGAATCATTTAAAAAAAGGAAAACACTACAACTTTCATTTTCTTGCTGTGACAGAAACTTCACAAAATTGTAAAACTGTGCACTGAGGGGTTTTTTATCTTTTATCCATTTGGGGGTGTAAATTGAATTCAAATGGTACAGCTGACACAGGTTGTGACTTAGAAGGCAGAAACCATGGTACTTGTAAATAATAAAGTTAAAACTACATTTGACTATTCACTCCTGACAAGGATCTTCAGAGTCTTCAGAAAAAGAAGTTGCTGGAAGGAAAGGAGACAGATAAGAAACTGAATGGGAAGGGAAGGACTTCCCTAAGAATGGGAAGGACTCAGGTACTATTACTTGCACAATTGAAACTGGCAATAAATGCTGACCATGAAGTCTACATAAAATCATACACAGGAAAAAAATTAACATATTTCAAGCGTGGGCAAACAGTGTCCACTTTAGAGACTCTTGTTGTCCATGATAGACCAGATTTGGGTGAAAGGAAAATCAGCGTAAAGTGAAATAATGGTAGGTTTCATTTGTTTATTTGTTTTCACCTGAATTGCTTTCAGTCCAAGTAAGTACAGTAAGTCGTGGTATTAACTGCTACTTTGGGGAGTGGTGCAGTTTATGTTTTCATTTATTCACATACTCTAGTGAATGGCTATGTGCCACTCTCACATATTATTGTTTCAATATAGGTCAGTATTTCAGAGATTTAGGTGTGCTGGAGGATAAAAAATCATTCCAGATTTGAACAGAATTGCCAAAATGAAGCATTATCTTGACAAGAAGTCCCAGATTCCTGGGCTTGGATCTGGATTTCAGAGGGGCATAAAGATTGCACCATCCATTTCCCATAAATCCTACCCATTCAGTTTAATTAACTTTCATACTTTATTCAGCTTCAAAGGCATTTAATCAGGTACAGCTAGAATATTGTAGCTAGATCTTCCAAGAGACAATAAAATGTCTAGTTCTACTTTTACTGTGGTCTAGGGTCTGCTTACACTTACTCTAATGGCAGCAGGATCATAATGCATAACAGACGTTCTGTTATCATCTTGCAGGCAGTGATGAAGACTAAAATTAAACTGTAGTCCACAATGCTTTTACTCACTGAGCTCGGTCTGGTGGGGATGGAGTTAACTTTCTTTATAGCAATCTATGTGCTGCTGTGGTTTTGATTTGTGATTTAAATGCTGGTACTCACTGATGTTTTAACTACTGCTGAACGGGACTTGCACAGTGCAAAGGCTTTCTCTATTTTTTACTCTGACTCTCACAATGAGTAGGCAGGGGGTGAGCAGGAGGTTGGGAGTGGACACAAGCAGGACAACTGTCCTGATATGACCAAAAGGATGTTCCATGCCATGTAACATCCCATGTATAATTAAAAGCAGTGGGGCAAACTTTCCAAGGTGACTGTTGTCAGTAGACTGGGCATTGGTCTGCTTCTGAGAGGAGTGAATGATTGCCATTGTATCACTAGAGGTTTGTTTTGGCCTTCCCTTCATTTATTAAACTATTTTTATCTCAGCCCATGAGTTTTTCTCACTTTTGCTCTTCCAATTCCCCCCCCACACACACCTGCCCCATGCTTTCTAAGATGGACTTTTATTTGCATACCTTTGCTTTTTTGTCAGTGCCTACATCATTGCTTTTCTGTGTACGGCATGTTATGGTGCTGTACAATGTCAAATGAAAGAAGAAGATTATTACCTTTAACTTGCAAATTCAAGGTGCCTTCTCATATTATACTATAAACATCAGTGACAATGTCTGGACAAAGGTTATAAGACTTTATTTTTAGAATCTAATTTTCAAAGTGGTGCAAATACCTCCCTTAAGTTCTGCTTCTAATATTTTTTTTAGTAGCTAAATTTTGTCCACGTACCAATGCAGTCACATTGCTCAAATAAGCAAGTGCTTAAAAAAACTCATTCCATAGTCTGTACTATAATATTCTTGCTAGTTATTGCGTCTACTCTACATTATTGTGCTTAAAACTTGATAGATATAGTGAAAATTTCCAAATATGTACAGAGCTTAGAAGTCAACCAGCCTTTAGCACTTTATTTTCACATATTTTACTTTGGGATTGGTTCAGGCAAATAAAACAAAGCTACCTTCAATAATGTATGCCATCTATATTGTATCAGATACACTCACATTTCTGAATTCTTACAGTATATTTCTACACCTATGTATCAATTTCAGAATTACTGTTGAAGCAATGCAACATTTTAAAAGACGTTGTGATAGAAAACCATAGCAACTCAGGGCAATTCTGTCCAAGTAGTTTTCCATTACATGTATTGTTTGATATCATTCATCTTCAACATGTTGTGTTTCCTTTGGGCTTCTATTTCTATACCTGCTATGTCAGTCCCATTGTAGCAATGACAGTGATTTATCAAGCACATTAAATCTGCAGTATCTCCAGCTAGAAAAGCTAGTTTTTCAAATATTAAATCTCATATGTGTCACATTTAACCTGGCCTGAACTCTTGAAACAACTCTGTGCTGCTTTTCAATGAAATCAAATTTTATTTTATTAGCAAACTTTTTACATCAGTGTAACATAAAACATCAGCTGCTTAAATTAGAGGTCTCATAGAATTACTTATGTAAGGAAAACCAACTTATTCCAAATAATCTGTCCCTTTTAAGCTTATCTTACCCTTTACTCTCTGATTTGTCACTGTCTCCTTCAATTTTCTCCAGCCATAAAAATGCCTAGCTGTCTCTTAAGATGATTTCCACCATTTGCCTCACTGGGCATAGTGTACCAGGCTGTGCAGGTTAGCTTGTGTTACTTTGTCAAACCAATTCCTGATTTAGAATTATCTATTAGATCATCTTGAAGTCTCGCCTTTTTCAATGATCACTAATGTTGACACATCTAAGAGAGCGCAGAGGGGAACATGAAAGACTACAAGAAGATGCTAAAGGAAAGGTGAAAAGAGCAGAGCACATTTAGCTTTGTCAGATACAAATGATTAGATGTAAGATGACAGATACAAGTGTAAGGAGTTAGAAGAATTTTTCAGGTTGGTCAGAAGGAAATAACATTCATGGAATAACTGTATATGATGGATGTTTTTATAATTGTATATATAATGATGTCAAGGGTTTTCTGAACATACTAGGAAAGACAAGTTTCTGTTTGGAAGAGCTTGAAAAGTAAGGTGGACATTTTCAGGAGAGGAGGCAACTGAGAGTCAGCAGCACCTGTAGGCTTTCTTCTGCTGTATGTTGTGGGAAGTGTCTGGCCTTCTGAATTTTTTTTCTGTCTCCCAACCCTTTCTACATCAACTAAGAGTGATGAAAAGGAACACAAGTAAATGAACATTGAATGAACTCTACATATGTCAGTTGTGTGTATAGGAGTGCATGTTCAGAGGGATAATTCACATTTTCTTTCGCATACTGACAGATAGGTGTAAGAGCTCCTCACCGGTTTCTATTTTTTTAGAGTTGATAAGACTTCTTTTGGGGCAGGAGCTGATTCCTTCTTTGAAGGAAAGATATTAAGGTTGTAACAACCTATCT
Organism: Oxyruncus cristatus; assembly: GCA_013399855.1. Classification (NCBI taxonomy): domain Eukaryota; kingdom Metazoa; phylum Chordata; class Aves; order Passeriformes; family Cotingidae; genus Oxyruncus; species Oxyruncus cristatus. Next base: position 199,879 of record VXAY01006841.1, on the reverse strand, counting down.
ACCTTTTAAAATTATTATAACATTTTCCAACAATGGAATCTATAAACTATAAAAAGTAATATAAAAGGTTTGTGCTGTCTTGATACACATGATTGAGCTTCAGCATCTAATAATAGAAGATGTATTTACTGTATCTCCAATATAGCTTTAAAACCTAAAGTCACTTTATCCCACTCATAAGTAATTTCTCTCAGGCCCAAATCTCCATTTTATTTGATTCAATTGCAAAACTCCTTTTAAGTGCAATATAATAATACGGGCCTAATAGTTGTAGCCTTTAGATAAGTTATGATCCATTCCTGTTACCTTGGCCATCAATTTCAATGTAAGATTGTATGCCAGTGGGCTGAACAACCAGCCAAGGAAGATGAATAATGTTCTCACCAGTGCCAGAGTTTCAGTCCCTGTCTTCAGGGCTTTCTGTTGTTGATTTATAAAACAAAATATTTCAAACAAAAAATCCAGCCAGAAAGAGCTAGAAAACTTCTGGCTTCATCCCAACTATTTCTGCCCTTCAGGCAGGGTGATAAGGTGGAAAACCTGGCTGCTACCACCTTGCCTTAAAAATTTTGCAACAGTTTCCATGTTACCTTCTCTGCATGTAGAGGATCAGAAAATTCTTTAGTTTCTCTGGTATATTTATTAGTTTCTCTGGTATATATATTAGTTTCTCTGGTATATATATTTTCACAAGGGTGCAATTAATACTAGTTTCATAGTATCACATGATGAGAAATGGGAGATACAGTCATGTATTTCAGCTTGCTTTATTTGCCCTTGTATTTAAAAACATTGAATTGCTCTTTATAGTTATCTGGTGCAAACAGTGATAATATTCAGATACTGGGTTGTTTCACTGTACCAGCTCAACAACTTGGGAACAGTCTTGCACTTTTATTTTTAAATCCATTCTCTGCAGCTCTTTGATTACCATTGGAAGTGGTGATGAAAAGCAAAATATATATTAACTCTTTCATGAATATATTTTCCCTGGACTTTAATATAAGTAGGGCCCAGATCAGAAATGAAGGAGAGACCAGGATAGAGAACTGCTATTTTACAAGCTCTAATGGAAACATACAGCATGATATACCTGGTTCAATTGAATTTCTGAATAATCCTCTGCTTCTTACTACTATTATTTTACAATTAGACAACATTACATAAACACACATTTTAGAGCATGCAGTTCCACAGGTGTCCTGAAGACCAGGAGGTCTTCACCTTCCCTAACCTGCCTGACATTTGGAAATAATGCCTGGCCTTTCTCGAGACTTGAAGCACATGGTAGTATACTTGAAGATCTAATTCCATGTTCTTTTGATTCATCAAGTAACGTTTGTTAATTAAATGACAGCTGTACTCGTAGGTTCAGGGCCCAAAACCAGAATGGCCCTTTCAACACCTCACTTTCTTGTGCAGTTCCAATTACGTTGGGATAAATTAATGACTTACTCATCATGTAATTCATGGCTGCTTTTCTAGTTGTCCCTGTTCTACTAACCTATTAATGCAGAAGAACTCTCCAGATAATTGATTGTTTTTACACAAAACCAAAACCAAACAAAAAACATTATGAATCTTCCCATGAAGAGTGTCTTGTCTACCAGTATAATTCTCTCATATTTTCAGCATCTTCCAGAAACTCCATTTTTACTTGGGAAAGGAGCAGATCTGCTGGACAGGAGCAGCACGCACTGCGGCTGAACCTTTCTTCTGGCGAACCAACCCCATACCTTCTTGAACTCTGGCTCTACACATGATTTGGTTGGGTCAGACTGCCCCACTATCTCAAGTACAGCAATCAGAGAGCTGTCAGCCAGGAAAAGGTTAGGTAGCAAAAGCAATGTAAATTTCGTAGCAAGGAGTAGCTGCTAAAACTTTTCTACTTAATGGAAGCAGCAGGGGGTTTGGCGGTGAGAATGCAACAGCCACACACACTTTGTGCTCCCAGAAGAAAAGGGTCCTAAGGGTTATGTGAGGACTGACATGAGTAGCTTCAAATATGAACACATTTCCTCATCTCCTGGGTATCAGTGAGAGGAGCTGTCTTTATAAGAATGAACATTAATGTTTCACATTTTGAACTTGGTTTATGCAGAAGGTTTAATCCAATGCTGTGGCTGTAGAAAATAACAAAAATTTTTAATAAGGTCAGCTACAGAACTGGTGAATAAATCTTCACCTTTATAGCTAGGTATTTTCTTAGAGGTGTGTAATAGGCTGTTCACCCCCAGATACCAGTGCTAAGTGCATAGCTGGACCATCTCCTTCAGATTAAGTATGGAGGGAGTTGGTTTGCAATGAAGTCAGCAAAAAGCCGGCAAAGTAGCCATTAATTATATGGAAGGGACTCAAACATCTTGTTGAATTGAGATAGGCACTACTATTCAGTATTAAGAGACAGTCTGGGAATTTCTGTAAATTTTTGGCATTCTTTGTAAGACAACTGTTTGCCAGCATTGTATGCTCTTTCCAGAGAACTGTCTCCTTTCTTTTTTTTTTTTTTTTTTGATTGATCTTTTTTCTTCATGCTGAATGCAGTTACTGATTTTCCAACACCAGTTGATTTCATCCCAATACTGTAATTTTTCTGCTAAGAACTTTAATGAAAATATTTGAAAACATTGAGTCCTAAATTTATCTTATAGAAACTCCACTAAAAATTTCTTAGACAATAAACTTTCACTGTGTTTTGTGACTTCTTCATGCATCTTATGATTACTCTCTTTCTCTTCACCAGCATCAATTATTTCCTTTAATACAAATGAGTTTACTTATGGAAAAATCAAAGGAAATTAGTGTAGTATGATCTTAGAATGACACGATATTAATTTCTTAGAACTATGCTGCATTGTATTCAGTTTTTGTGTCCAGGTTGCATTATATTCTTCTTCAAGCCTTTTTTAAAGCTTCTCATAATCCTTGTAAAGGGACACATGATGGGAAATCCCCAGGATATTTTGCCTTCTGTGTTAGTATGGTTTCTCTCTGCCTTTGCTTTTCTCTCTCTGTGACTATTCTCAAGTAAATGGACTATTGTATTCATAAATCAGATGAAAAAGGAAGAAAGAAGATATGCTAAGAGATGCCCGGTGTGCTGTACTAACTTTTCTGGTCTATCCAGTCTTCTCAACTAGCAAACACTTTGCAGGAGTAAACTCCATCCCATGTTCATGCATGTGTCTGAATGGCCAACAGTGTCTTTGTTACTCAGTTTTTATATTGAAGATATTGTTACTCAGTTTTTATATTAAGGATATTTAAGATATTAACTCAGTTTGGGAACCACGTAGTAGCTCTTCTCTCATGTATCATCACTGTTTAGTCACCTCCTTCTTCTGTCCCCAGTTGTTTTAATGCTTCCCTATACTTCTTCACTTCTAGTTTGACACACTTTGCTGATCATGTTTCCTTTTCCCCATTCCGTTCAGATTCTATATATAGTTCAAACATCTATCTCAAGGTGTTCATGCTGGTAAGTCTAGTCTGGGGTTTTTTTTCCCCAAGGATTTCTCTGTCTTTTTCCAAGATTTAGATCCTGAGTATTTATAGTACCTTCAACTGAAATAAATTCTTGCTGTCTGTCACATTTCTGTCCCTCAGCAGTTTGCTTGATCTTCCCCATTTCGTTTCCAGGGTTTTTTTTGATTTTTTTCCCCCAAGTCTACCATTTCAAAATCAAGCACCTTATTATTCTTACATACTTACTATTTAATTTAAGATCTTAGAACTTTGCCTATTTTAACACCATCTGTAGCTTAAGTACTTACTGAAACCAAGTTTTATATTTAACTTTTTGTTGAAGAAATCTCTCGACTACCATCTCCAGGATTAAATGAGTCTATGAATACTTGCTTGATTTCTTTCTCAGTCTTTGTCCAGTAACTGAAGATTCTGAAGTTATATGACTGTTAGAACTATTTTTCCATCTAGAAACACCATGAAAATCTCTATCCTTATCTATGTCTGACCCAAAACTTCCCAGTGTCATGCTTGTAATTCATCTTTCATCATGTGTCCCCACATGATTTTGATTCCAAAATATTGTGCTTTATGCATCTCATATCTTCTTAATTGCTGAAGCTTAGAATATCCTTAAAATAGAATCAGCTTATGTCGTTATTTCTATCAGTCTGGAGCAAGGCAAATCTTTGCATTCCTGTGTTCATGTCATGGCTGCTGTTCTTATATGCTTCTGCTACCTGGAGAAAGTTATTTCTCAGGTCCTGCACTAACAGTTCTTGTTTTTCTGTTTTGCCACTGAGTCTGCTGACTATAATGACAGAAACTAATTTCCTTAGCTGGATTAATCTTGCGCTATCAGTTTCAGCTAACTGGCTACAGCTCTCATCTGTATGGGTACCTTCTGCTTTCTATCCATTCTCCTGACCACTGATAACCTCTTATCTACTGCAGTGTCTTATCTATCTGATTTCTTTTCCCTGTATATTAAAACTACAAAAAGATGTGTAGAAAGGTTAATAAAACAGAATATTAACCCTCAGAAAGGGAATCAAATATTTTTCTTCAGTTTAAAAAGTCATCACAAAATCTGCTTTTTTACACCAGGGATTGAATCAAATTTCAGGGAAAGGAGGAGATGCTATGTAATCGTAAGCTTAATTTCTTTTGCCCCAAAATATGCATTGGTGCAAATTGATAACCTTCACTCTGTTTTCATTCATCATGAATTGGAACTGATCACAATGACAACTAAACAAGGCTGTTGTCTTTCCCTCAAGCATCATGGTGGAAACTATTTTCATTTGAGCTCCTTTTTGAAATGAATGTATACTGGGCATTTGTAGAACATATGAAAGCCAGCTATTACTGAGATGTCTAAGAGCAGATTTACAGGTTACAGTGTGCTGTTTGACCTCTTTCTGGGCTCCCTCTTCTAAGGGAGAAAGCCTCTGGCAATGTGTGTCAGCACTGCCAGCAGGTCTTCACAGCTGTATCTGTTCTCCTCAGTGCATCTCGACATGCAGAGTTGCCAGAAGCCTTCTTCCTTCACGGCATTTTCTTTTTCTGCTGACAACTCTGTCAGCAATTTAGGGCTTAGCTCTTCGCCTTGCAACTTCTTCACCCAGATATCACATTGCTTGGTTTTGGCCAAGAGCTAGGCCAACTGAGCTGCTATGCCTTCACATGGCTTGATGCTAAACATATATGCCCAGCAACTTCAGGTTGCATTTTTATATATTTGAGGGGGAGGTGAAAGCAAAATCAGTATTTGTGCAGAAATAAGGAAATCTGGTTTTGAGCGTTTCAGTCTAAGGCTGAAAAAAAATAAGACCAAGTAAATAAGAGGAATCTGTAAATCTATCTTGCTGAGATGATAATTTTAAATTGACTACGGTTCCTTATTTCTACAGTATTAAATTACACATAGGAAATTACACTAAATAATAATTGTTTTTCTAAAGCGATAACGTTCATTTCATGCTGCAGTACATTAGCTTAATACAGTAGAACACTATTGCATTAATACATTTAATTCAATTTTACAGAATGCTTTTATTTAAGAGATTTATGAAACTACATATCTTGGCTTTGCTAAGCTTTGTAGGAACCTCTTCATTAGTTTCAGTTTACATGGATTTGTTTCTTGAGGTGCTCTTTTATTTGCGAATTCAAAGCCTCAAATAGCACCTGTGTTCCGATCAAAACATAAATTACATATACAAAATTAGATCCAAAGGATTGCACAGAAGTACACAGTCAAAACAAACAGGTCCTCAATACCAGCCTCTTTTTAACACTGGAGATGCTTGAAAATTCCAGGCACCTCAGGTGCCAACACTAGTTTTCACTAGGTCTCCAGGGTAAGCCCTAAAGCCCTGACAGATAGTGCTGAACAGCTGGATGTGTTGCTCACACCCAAACTCTGCCAGATGCCTTTATTAAAAGTGCTTCTCTTTCTCAGAGATCATGCCTTGGTGAGCTTGCTCAGGTCCATGTGGACAGAGTGCCCTTGGCTCTGACACAGAGGTCCAAGGCCAAGAGCATCATCCAGGCCAGGGAAGGTGAAGGAAGGGCAAAAGGAGGGCAAATGTACTAAGGGACAGATTGTCAAAACCAAAATATAAACACTGAGAGCACAGTCTCAGCTTACCTCCCATTTCCTCATCAGCCTCTGTTTACAGCTATTTGCTGAGTCACCATGAGGATTTATATAGTTAATGTGTTTCCACCTACTTCTATGAATTATTGAGAGACCAAAACATACTTGTTTCTTTTAGAAATATTTAAGGGTGTACATGTGGGGGTTTTGGAGAGGAGAGGAAGAAGAAGGGAAAGAAAATTACATATCCTCTTTTTTTTGGTCCCGACTGTGAATCAAAAATACTAGATGTAACATTTAGGAACACACGATGCAGTCCTCTGATACCTCACTGCTGGACCAATGTGTGTGAAAGTCCTCCTCAACAGTTAATCCCAGAACTAAGTGCAGTTTAATTTCTCTCCTGGCTCTGTGGGATGAGTTCAGTTATTTGTCTGGAACAGGATTATTTTAAGAACTGCTCTCTTTCGTGGTGTGAGAGAGAGGCACAGAGAGACACACACACTCTTGAGAACTTCAGTGCCTGAGGGCATTTCCTATTTTTTGTAGCAGTGAACTTATCTGTGCTCCTTGAGAGGAGCAAAAAACCAAGATGAAATAACTTCTACTTTATCACCAGCCTCAGAGTGTTTCTGTGCTACCCTTTCCTGTCACCCAGCAAGGGCTGCATTCTCCTTTGCAGTCCCAGATGATTAAACACTGATTTCTCTTAGACTCTGAGAAAGCTGCTTTTGGGTTAGGAGTATTAAAAACTAATCACAAGGAACAGTCCTACATGCGAAATCTCTAGCAATTTTCTATCCTCATTATCAGTGGGATAATCAACTGAATTATAGAATCAGCTTTTTTCCAGACAATGAGCTCTCTGAAGTAAACAAAACAAAGCAAAGGCTGTTCGCTTTCCTCAGTGATTCCTCTGGGTCACCTGAATTGCTTTTATAGTCCTAATTTTCTGAGAAGTCAGCACTCTCTCAAGTAATTTAAATGACTTGGCCACAATTTTTGGAATTGGTGGGATCTATCACCTTCTTGCATTTCCAGCTGTGCAGTGTGAGCTTTCTAATCCTGATCAAAGGAAGCCAGGCAGAGTACACATCTAGGTCACATAGAAAACATGCATTTTTCTGTCTATATCCATATATTTTTCTAAGCTGTTAACCACTGTAAAATGTAAGCTCTTCCTGTACCTTATTGAAGCATTACTCTACAAATAGGTTCTTTAAAAAATTTGCCATTCTAATTCCCTGATGTTTCACTTCCCTAAGCAATTTCAGGGACCATGTCCCACATCTGTAAGCAACTCAGGTGCATTTAGCACACTAATTCCCTCTGAAAGTGAGTGGTATTTAAAATATGAATTCCTTATGAACTTTTGAAAAATGTACCCTAAATAATTTGCTAAAGGTCCCAGAGGGAGTATTTAGTGAAATTAGGAGTGTTGCTTTTATTTCCAGAGGTCCCATCTGGTATTCTAACCACCTTCACAACCTGTCTCAGCAATACTAACACTCATAAGAAAACTATGTTTCTATTAATACCTAAAAAACAGCTGTTTCCCATTGTGGCTGTCTTTTAGCACAAACCAAAAACGTGTTTAGGAGAGAACCCACCCTTTAATGAAAGTTTGTCAAGACTGAGAATTGATTCTTTTTTTTTAATAAATGAGTGCAATGTTTGGAACTGTGGAATAGTGCACAGCTAGGAAAATCACTTGTGTTTTTCTGGCTTAATTTTAGCAGATACATAATGATCTCTGGTTACGCATTGGAAGGCCCTCATGCAACTGACCACTCCCTCCATACATTTCAATATATCCTATTTCTTTTACCATGTGATATGCTGGATATTTATGAAATTATTTAGGATATATAGAGTGTGCAATAACTATATGTTTTGGAATCATTCCAGGGTTATATTATTCTAAGACTGAATAAGACCATAGCAAAGACAACTTGCTTTTTTCATCACTTTATTCTCTTTTGCATATAGAACTTCTGTTACATCGCATAGAAGATGGCTTTATTCACAGTCATTTTAAAGAGTTGTCTTCTTTCACAGTGTATGACAATGACCTCCACTGAATGGAATGCTAGAATTTTATTTCTGATACCTTGTTTGTTTGGTTTCCTAATCAACTATATAATCTAATGAATATTTGTAATCAAAATGAAACAAATGATACAACTTTTAACAGAATTTAAACAAAACAGAACCCAGAAAACTTCCCAAACTAGGCCAGGTTTTTTAGGTATTTTGTACTTTTCACAATAATACGAATACAAATCATCTCCAAGAGAGAAAGAAGACATAATTCTGGGCAATACTGCTACTCCTTAAAGTTAAAAACCATCTTTGAGGTCTTTCTTGTTTTCCTGAGAATGAACTATTTCAATATTTAGTTTTAGAAGCTTAAAAGGAATCAGAGCTGAAGACAGTCCTATTCAAGTCACAATCAGATGCTTTTACCACTTTCTCTGACACAGTAAACAATTTCCTTGTGGAAATTTCCTTTTTTTTTTTTAATTTATCTGGACTGGATTTTTGTGTCACTGGAACCAATTTTCTTTTTTACTTTCATTCCTGTGCCACCTGTAGTTTGACTCTTTGTTTGCCCTACAGCTATGTACATGAGACTGGTTTGTTTTCCAAGTTCTCCTGGCCTCTCACTGGAATGTGAAGAAGGCAACAAGAAAATGCTAAGGCTCAGCAAGAAGCTATTACAGAAAGAAAATACACGTAGGGGCTAAGCTCTTTTTCAGATGTGAGAGCTTTTAGAAGAGTCAGAGGAAAGGTTACTCCTAGCAGGGTAGCCTTGAATGTCCTCAAGGCTTTTGGTGTTAGCAGTTTTGTGCATATACAAGAGGTGTATGCTCACTCCACATAAAAGCATTTACATCTCTAAGTCCTGCTGACTCCTAAATGGTAGAATTTCATGGGAGAACAGGTTAGTTTTAAACTAAGAAGGTCTCATTTTTCACTGCATAGAAGTCAGTAGTTTTCTTTTCCTGGATATCAGCTAGTGTTGGAAAAAAACTCTCAGAGTTATTTTAAAATAGGACTAGGGTGAAAATGATTGTGGAAAAACAGTTCTTTTGACTCAAGGAATATAAATAAATCTATTTGACCACCTGTACCTCATCTGATTTATGAAAGCCCAGAAGTCACAACTCCAGAGGGCAACTAAAATATTTTATGTGACTGATAATGACCACACATTCACCTCCTGAGGTAGAAATATCTCCTTTGTATTCATTAAATCAGAAGTAACTCTTTCCCATGGCATTGTCCTTTCACCACTGCACTCCTTATACACTAAAGGAAAAAGACATTTCTTTGTTTTTTTAAAACAAAAGTTTTATGTTTATGAACAAGCCAATCTATACAACAAAACAGCTGAGATTTCACTATGGTCAGATAAAACTGCAATAATAATGAATTGCAATAGCTACAATAAATCAGTTATAAGAGCTATGAGTCCTTTCACAAGAGAGCCAGACAGAACAGGCTGACCTAGGTACACACTACACTCTTTCCTGTATCTTAAAGATATGTAAAGTTATTCTAAATTGAAGCTGTAAGGAAAGCTAAGTGGTTCTAGCTGGATTTTATTCTTCCCGTCATTGCTATTTATTGTTATAGAGTCATATTATAAATTAATTTTTTCCATGCTTTACCAGTTTTAATCTCCCTGGGTTTTGTACCAAAACTCAATAGAAATTATTTTCCTAAAAAACTGAGAAGCTTTCAAAAATTGTATACTATCAAACAGTTAAACCTATAAAAGACTGGATCCATATGTTGTGCAGCACATGCTGAAATGAAAAGCCACACATTTTGACAACAGTGTGGCAGAATCAAAACACTGTACAGAAGGAGGAATAGAGGTTATGGAAAAGCTCACAGGTGCTTCAATTCTTTTGCTAACTGTTTTGCCTAATTCTGCTGCTCGGTGAAAGAGAAAAGAATTATTTTATCTGTAAACCCTCTGCTAGGGCTCAATCCAAAACCATGCGGAAATCATGATTTCCCAACATGTAGAGCAAACATCTAGTGAACAGAACTCACAAAGCTTGTGGACTACTGGCAAAGAGAACTGTCAGCTACAGGTCTCTTTTCACAGGAGCTACCCTATGAAACAAAACACAGCCCCAAACTCATCTTCTGATGAAAGAAACATAGAGTGCTCTGTGTCATCAAATGCATGACCTTGGCTGCTTCAGCTCAGGGTATTCTGGAGCAAAAATAATAGGGATGAGGAATGTGTAAGAATTCAATATGTTCTCAGGTTTCCAGTAAACGTAAAAGCTTGTTTTATACAGTTGTCATTACACATTAGCATTGCATTAAAAAGGGAAAAATAAAAAAAGACAAAAAAAAAAGACAAAAACCCAACAAAACAACACAAAAACCAACCAACCAAACAAGCAAACAAACAAAAAAACACACTACCTCAGCACTTAACTCCTCTAAATGGCTTTGAAATTCCCAGAACTTAATGTCCTTTAGAAGCTAGGAATAGCTTTCTATTCAAAAAATGACATGATATTACTATATAATAGTAAGATCTATTCTTAATTTATTCCCATTTCTTATTCCTATCATTCTTCCTTTACCACCTTGGAGATTGATAGCTTACAAACAGCATCTAACCTTTCAAGGTTCAACCTTTGAATCTGTTAACAGTCTCTTGAATTAAAATGGTCATGCTTTCAATTATCAGACTTCATTTTTGTATGAGTTGAGCACCATGTACACATTCTAAAGAAATGTACAACTTCTTTGATATAATTTGATTTATATTAATTTCATCCATGAGTTTTTATGAAAAAAATTTTAAATGTAAATTAGTATATGATACAAACGCTAAAAATAATGAAAACCAAGTATAATTCCCATAAAATTCTCCACTAAGGTATTTTCTCACTGAAGCCTATAAGAAGTTTTGTATAGGTAAAGTGAAAGAATAATAAAAGAACTCTGAAATACTATGTTTTATATTTTAGAAGTACCTAAAACACTTTAGGTTGATCTTTTTAATTGCAAAAGGCAAATTTATCCTTAAATATGTTGTATCATATTTGGTGACTGGTATCTGGTGACCTCAGTTCTATTACAACGCAACAGAACACTTGCATATTGTGCTCACATAATTTTGGGGTGATTCACAAAAGTAAGAAGAAAACTGATGCTCAAAACCAATGTCTGCAACATTCAATTCATATTTCATCCCTTTCCATCAGATGCAGAAGAATAATTAGCATTTAGCTTTTGCAATGTCCCGGTAAAAAGACTAAAATCTGAAAATCACAGAATCACAGAATCACATGGGTTGGAAAGGACCTGTCAGATCATCAAGTCCTACCCTTCATCTACTACCACCACTGCGGTTACTAGACTATGGAACTAAGTGCCACATCCAGCCTCATCTTAAAAACCTCCAGGGATGGAGAATCCAATGTGGGCAGCATTCCAATGCCTGGTTACCCTCTCTGTAAAGAACTTCTTCCTAATATCTAACCTAAACCTCCCCTGGCACAGCTTAAGGCCATGCCCTCTTGTCCTACTGCTGGTTGCCTGGGAGAAGAGACCACCCCCCACCTGGCTACAACCTCCTCTCAGGTAGTTGTAGAGAGCGATGAGGTCTCCCCTGAGCCTTCTCTTCTCCAGGCTAAACAACCCCAGCTCCCTCAGCCTCTCCTCACAGGACTTGTGCTCCAGTCCCTTCACCAGCCTGGTTGCTCTTCTCTGGAGCTGCTCCAGCACCTCAATATCCCTCCTGAACTGAGGGGCCCAGAACTGGACACAGCACTCCAGGTGTGGCCTCATCAGTGCTGAGCACAGGGGCAGAATTACTTCCCTGTTCCTGCTGGCCACACTGTTCCTGATGCCAGGAATGCCATTGGCCTTCTTGGCCACCTGAGCACACTGCTGGCTCATGTTCATATATATATATAATAATATAGTAATGGTTATAATGATATATAATGATATAACTTTAAAATGCTTGATTCTACCATTTTCAAATAAAAATGTTTCAATTTCTTCTTTAAAGAGGAATTCCATCCCACAATTTATTTTGATTTAATTAAAACACGGGGACCAAAAACAGAATGGAAAGTTTCATATTTGGTCAAATAACATATTTTCTCAACCTGAAATTATCTGGGGGAGGTTCAGTATGCTATTTAATTTTCACATTTGTAACATTTACAGAGGAATTAATTTCAGGTCCTCTCAGAAAAATATTTGCCAACGTTTGTGGTTATGTAACAACAATGAAAATAGTTTATATGTTTAGTCCCATTTTACTTCCTAGAACACTGCAGGTTGGACTGTGGATTTATTTGATATATACTTAATTTCATGTTAACTGTTTAACATATTGGATACTTCCTGTAAACACCCAGACAGTATTATACAAACAGTTGAGATTTTATCACCATTGTTGAACTGCCATCATAATAGCAAATAAAAATGAATTGCTGGCTAGAACAGACACTTCCAAATTTATTACAGTTTTAAAGTAATCCAGTATTGCATAATCATCCCTCTCCCATCTTAGACTGTCCGCTCTTTGCAAAGATGTTTCAGGTGGCTATTCCTGAGCTGTCATGCTGATGAAGAACTTCATAACCTTTCCTCCTAGAGTAGCCTAGACTCATCCCAGCTCTGCTCCTGTACAACAATTCGTCTGATGGAATGTGACAGACTGGCACAGTACTAAGCAATAGTTAACAGGGTAAGGGAAAGGAAAGGTCACCTGAAAGCTTTGTGCTCATATTGTGCAGACTGATCTCATTTTTTCTGAGCCTATTACGAGCAGAGTAGATCCTTACTGAGACCTAACTTTCTCTAATTTGAAGTGTCAGGCTGGGTAGAAGAGGCCGTTTTCTCGCTGTGAACTCAGAGATAATAATGCAGCCAGCTGGAAAGGGCAGCTCGTACCTATCAGCCAGCTCCTGCCTACAACCATTGCTACAATTCTGCCATGTTCTGTTCACATTGGGTAGTTCCATTACTGTTGTCAGATATGAGGTGATTTCCCATGATTATTCTACTCAGAAGTTTGTTTTATGTTTTTGGTGAGATTAATAATATTATATACATACATACATACTATATATATGTATATATAAAAAACATGTATGAGTGTATATATATACATGGATGTGTGTATATATGTATATATATGCATATATATATGTATGTGATATATATGCATATATATATAGATGTATATGTAGGTATATAAGTAATCTATCAAATTAGGTTTGCTGGGTTTTTTGCCAAAATAAGTGATAAGAACTCTTGGCCATGCCATTTACTTATATGTTAAAGCATGCACTCTCTTGGGGTGAGAGAAACTCTTGGGAACTCAAACCAGTCTTTGAAAGAGCAGTCTCAAAGAAGATCACAGAACAGAAGGAATCCCACAGAATTTATACCTTTTTGATAAACACAATTAATATAAATGTAAATCAAAGAAAGGCTGGCATTGGTAAGAGTAATTTTACTTAGAAAAAAGAAACCAAATGTAAAAAGAGGCCATCTAAGTATACACTGTGCATATTTAAAATATATAATTTAAATGCTCTTCTCTTTCCTTCATAGTTCAAGATTGGTGCCTAAATGATATTTCAAATAGTAAGGTCTCTTGTAGAATTGTGTAGCATGAGTTTTTTTAAAACATGGAAAAATTATTAGTGAGACAAATGCATCAATAAAACGTTTTAATATAACTTCTGTTGAATTCGTAAAACTGGATCAATAAGTGTTTAATTTATTTTTGTGATATGCCATATGAACAGGATTTTGTTCTTAAAAGTCAAACAGAGTTAGAAAAAAAGCTTAGTCTTTATTTTCTTTAGTTTCATACCTGCAAGGCTATTTTAATCCTTCCAATATCTTATAAACCTGCTGATATTTTTCAGAATTTCACTGTATTTATTTGATCTGTAAAAGTCCCAGAACATCAGAAATTATTAAGTATTATTGCAAAACAATGCTGTCAAGGATGATCTATTGTTCTTTACCATGCAGACTGTAACCACAGTAATTCATACGCTCTGAAACCCCCTTGCTTAAACAAGGAAAGCAAACAGTAATAATCCTGAGATAGGGATTGATCAGGAGCTCTAAAATAAGTGATAGCTACGTAAAGAAAAACATCTTCTGAGTTTGCTTACATAAAAAACAGTCTGAATTGAATCTTTAATAACACAAGCCCCTTCAAAAAACCTTGGATGTCAGTTACCAGATACTGTGCTAGAGAACAAAAACTGGATTCTGCCTACTGTGCAACATTACAAAACAGCCCAGTTAGGTTCTAGGTCTATAAAAACAGCCACCCAACTCAGTGGTGGGAATATGGATAGCAATATCCTTGGAAATATATTCTCGGAAATATATTCTCAGGTAGTGTATTGCTACTACTAACTAATTAAATTATTTTGAGATAACATATGATTATCCTAAATGTACAATACAGAAACTGACACAATGAATGGAAACTAAAAATTTAGTAACTGCCCTCCAGTTCAAGCTACTTCGATTTCCTGAAGCCTGGTAATGCAGTACCTGGCATGTGAATGATCAGCAGTATTTATAGGCAGTGCCAAGGAGCTTCAACTGACATCTGAATTGCCACTTAAGGAACTTTTCTCCATTTCCCAGTTTGGATTCCAAATTTGTAAAGGGAAGTTCAGAGCTTAAATGCCATCACAGTGTCCTTTTTTGGGAGAGGTTGGCACTCCCACTATGAAAGCTCTCAGTGTATCATAATTTTTGAATATTTTTTGTGAAATATGAAGTCTTCTAAGAGTCTTTGAAGTTCTTCAATTATTGACCCTGCATTTCATCCTCCTCTGTCACTTTTGTGCATGTTGGTTTTTGGGGTTGTTATTATTTTGGTTTTTGTTGGTTGGTTGGTTTTGTTTAGTTCTTCAGTTTTGTTTGTTTGATGGTTGGGGAGGGGGTTTGGGTTTTTGTTCCTTGGTGGTTTTTTTTCTTTTTCTTTGTTGTTTCTTTGCATTGAGTGAGACTTAGAGATTCTTTCACCAGGCAGAGGAGAGTTCATGAAAATATAACCCTGTGGTATTTCTTTGTCTTTTTTAAAACCAAAAATATTTACTTTATTAGGAATTTACTTGATTAGGTCATTGACTGTTTTCCAAAAGAAGTGGAGTAGAATTAAAATTGTTGTCAAAAGAAGTAGAGTTTTGGTTTGATCAACAAAAGAAACAAACAACCAAATAACCCAAACCATTCATTTAAAACACCTTGATTTCAAAGAAAAATTATTGTGTGTTAAGTGCACAACTCTAACAAATGCATGAAACATGTTACCTGTTTCAGAAAACCCTCCTTTAGAAACTGGTTCATAAAGTCACCAGAATCCAAATCTGTTTCCATACATTAGCATTCAGACAGCTCACCCATCCCACTGAGCATGCTCATCACATCCTGGGAGGAAATACTCTTGGCTGGGGTTGCACAATGTTCAATACATAGGCAGAAGTGCCCTGAGATGAACAGTGTGTTGAAAACACCTGGAAACACTTTTGAGATAGGCTGGTGAGAAACCTCTACCATGGCATCTGGGGTTTGCCTATTGTACGACAGATGTCAATCAGTAAAATGGACTGAATTAATTTTGGACAGATTACCTAATGCTTCACATCACTCTTCTTTATCTACTTTGGACATTTAATGTTTTCCACAGTCAGCCACATTTTATAACTTTTCCTCATTTCTGTGATAAGCAGAAATGAGCTGTCCTGCCTACAACTAATTTCTAGCAAATTCAAAAGTTGCTGTAAAAAGTGTTATTTCCATCATGACTATTTTTGTTCCTTGATGAGCTACAAATATGTTTCTTAATTCAAGCTGAAAGGAAATGAGGAGGTGAAAGGAAAGGGAAAAAATGAGAAAAAGAGACATTGAAATGCTAAAAAGTTTGGGTTAGGAATGTGACTTTAAAGACATAAGATCCTCTGGAGTAATACTTCAGGTGGTGGAGATAGATCATCACTGACAGATCTGGAACAGGGGTACTATTGCAGTAAGCACACTATCTTTCCTAATAGTTAGAAAGTTATTCTGCTGCCTGGCTTAATGAATAGAAATATATCCTAAATATTGAACTGAAAGTCTGAAATCTCCGCTTAGCTTCCTTTGACTCACGAATACAGAAGGCATTCCCAGGAGCTCAGTATGGCCTCAGAGCAAGGTTACTGAGTTGAAAAAGGAAATTTGGAGTTCCAGGTTCAGCTTTTGAGTAGGATTAATACTTCTGTATACAAGATTACTTACCGATACTAAATGCTTTCATTTGTGTGAATACCCAGAATGAGATCTTGGCTGGTTTATAGATGTTCTGTGGCTTTGCTGCCTCAGTTATCACCCAGAGTTGAAATGTGTGCCCAGGTCCCTGGAAAATCAAGACTGCAAAGTATTAACTGTCAGGAATTGATCAGGTCAAATTAACCAGCACTTCTGAAAATGTATCCATTTATTTTTCTTGATGTGGTTAACATGTGGCCTTTGTTGGAAAAGAAAAATTCAACCCTGACATGAATATCAAAGTAGATGAAATAGGAGTGTAGATAGATGAAAATGGACACAACAAAAGTAATTTTTCATTTAGGCTACGTAAGGGTGGACAGTTTCTGCATTTGCCCATAAGGGTTGTTGTCCATACTTAGAATTCTCTAGATTTACCTAGTTATATTTTAGGAAACTTTTTAACAAACAGAGAAGCTCATAAAAACAACAGAAAACAGTTTTAAAACAGACTATATTAATGTCAAGAAAACTAATCTACGTTGGGTGGGTTTTTTTCACTATAATTTGATACAGCTGGGAATATTGCATAACAACTCAATGAATCAGATATTTCAGAAGAAAAAGCCATCACAAGCACAATTGGTTTTGATCTCTCAGAAAAGGGCTCTTTGAGAGTCAGAGTTTTCTCAGATCATATGCAGGAACAGTCCCTATAGCTAGCAACCTTGGCAATGCAAGCAACAGAGTAGTGGGAATGGACACTTGAAAGGAGAAATCCTTCTCAGACATTCCTACGCGTGCAGGCTGTCTGACCTTAACTGCTTTTTGAAAGGATTCCCATTTATTGTGGGAAAGAGATAGCTCAAAACACTTGACAAAGGAGAAAAATTGAGCACATCTAAGAAATAGTAAAAAAAAAGAAAAAGATCAAGCTCTTTATCAAATTCTGTGTTGGAGGAGAATAATTAGCCTTGATGCAATCCTTCAGCAATATATTTTGAAAGTTATAAGCTTCTTTATAGCACCTCAATCATAATTAAAATTACCACTAGGACAAAGTTAATGCATGTGCAGCTAGAAGATCGAGTAGGCTTTATTTGACACAACTCTTAGAGTGTTATTGAAGAAAAAAAATGTCTGCAGCCCTCTACTAATAATGACCTCTACTCTTAGTCTAGAAATCTTACTCCAGTTCTTCAGGGGAAAAAAAAAAAGAAAAAAAATGAGCTAAGTAGATCTACATATGTGCAAAGAGCCAGAGATGATAACTTCATGATCTCTCTGATTATGATTTCAGCTCACTACTGGTTGTAGTCTTGAAACCTATGCTGGCCAAAGATGTGGCAGACAAATCTTTCTTCCAGGAATCCTGTGAACATCATACATATTGGAAACACTAATAGTCTCTGAGATCTACCACCAACCCTTAATAAACCATAAATAAGAGTTAGGAGAGGGCTGCCAAGGACAGACAGGAGTGAGTTCCCCAACAAGGGCAGTGAGCTGAGGCAGCAGGGGAAGCTGAGGCACAGGCAATGTTGCGCAGCCTGAGTGAGCAGAGCATTACTGCTGACAGGGGCTGGGATCAGCCACAGGGTCAGCCAAAATCATCGCTGGACACCAGGCCTGGACGTGGAGCTGGGATAGTCAGGGTGGGGTCCTGCAGGGCTGGGAGCAGGCACCAGGGCAGGACCCTATCCTACATGGAGCTCCTAAGCCCAGAGATGGAGATCCCAGACAGAGTTTCTTGCACTGCTTCCTCACTATCTCTTTTATATGGATAAGCTGATTTCAGTAAATCTGGTGCTGGTGGACACAGTGAATGTATATCCTGTATAAAAGTCTCCATGCTTATATTAATCAGAAAAAAACCTAAAAAATAAAATTAATTTTTTTAAAAAATTAGCCTTCCTAGAGCAGCTTACTTTTCAAAGACAAATCCTATTCCATTGTGAAGAGCTGCACCTAGATTCTGCTTAAAGAAAGGTGATAGAAACAGACCTGCAGTATTACCATGAAAATGTCAGGTCACCACTTGACTGACACACACATGGATGAAAAACCGCACTCATTTTTTTTTTATTTTAGTATACATCAACGTTACTTTTCAACTTTATCAAGGGGGTTTTTTTTTCAACTTCTAAGAGCCATCCTTATGTCAGCTGCTGTGGAAATGTCTCCATTCAAAATAATCTTTTGTGTGGCTGACAAGCTGCTGGAAACCTGAAGTGTTATGTTTATTAATAGACACATACTTTTTGAGGCTTAAGTGTTGTTTTTGAGGCATAAGTGTTGCAGTACACCTTCATCCTTGTTGTTTTTGAGGCATAAGTGTTGCAGTACACCTTCATCCTTAATCTGTTGTGCTAATCAATGATTTTATTTTTTTTTCTGGGACCAATTTTATGAGACTAAAAGCAAATCTTCAATATAATTTTATTGGTATGGAGAATATACCAATTGTGTGAAATACCAAGTGAAAATACCAAGTGAAAATACCAAGTGAAAGTGAGTTATAGTTGCCTATAGTAAGAGTAAGTCTGCAGAGTGGCTAAGAATGGCAGCTTTGACTATGGCTAATGCTCTTGGCTTGGGTCATAATTCTAAAAAGTTCTCTCTCAACAGAGCTCTGTGTCCTCATGAAAACAGAACTGTTTTCTGTACTGGTCCTAAGTTGGACTTGGGACAACACGGGAAAGAAAAGAAACATCCAAGTAGTCGTGAAAGGCATTGATTCAAAGATTTTTACTCCTGCCACTCATCCCAGAGGTCACTGGCAGAGTGTGTTTTAGCTTGAAAGTTTGAAGAGCAGCCATGGGGATGTGTTGGACCCTAATCATGCAACTGGAGATAGATTTTGCTTCTCTGAACTCTCCCGCTCCTACATGTTAGCTAGGCAAGATCTGGTTGGTTACACATGCTCTCTGAAGGTGTAATCAGTCATCCTCCAAAAGAAAGCAGACAGCTTTCAAATATCATCTCTTCTGGCTCTTGAAATGCTACCATTTCAGGAAGATGTTAGGAGAGATGGGTGGGTTTTATTTTGTTCAAAATAAATCTGCAATGTGCTAACTGGCATGTTGAAATGAGACTCCCTGACTATTGCAGTGTAATGGATAATGCCAAAAGCAGAAGCATTCTAGTATCAGTGGGGCTGCTAGTTATGCAAGAGTGGCTTTTTTAAAAGGAACATGCAAGTCTGAGACTCTTTAATGGTGCTGTCAGAGCTGTTTGAAAGTGAGAGAAATATATTTTTCCTGGGAAAGATATCTCACTGAAACTATGATGGCATTGCAATGGTTTTAATTTCTTTCCCTCTACCTCCTAAGGCAGAAGACTCAAATTCTGCAGAATGTAACCCACATAACACACATTATCAAATAAAGTATTTCATTAACTGAAAAATCTTAGCGGATGTGTCTCAGGTGGTGACATGAGTCAGTGGTTGTTACTGAAACTTTATTACCTAATGGAATTTAAAATTTAATTCTTCCAATAGATAAAAGTTTAGTCTGCATGATGGAATAGAGTAATATCTTGTATGGTATCTGTGTGCTCTTCTAAACCCATTGTAAATATTGAAAAATAATTATTGTCAATTGGAAAATATTAAAGAAATTACATGGAAAAAACCTATTTTTTTTCATAAAGTCTTTGAACAAGTTATACAGGCAAGAAAAAAGAGATCTTATTCTTGCCTGTTCCTGGTCAGAAACCTGAAAATGTATATGACTTGTAGCTGGCAGATTTGATTGTAGGATTTTTTTAAATGAAAACTGGGTCTGCGTACAGCAGAATGATCTGTATGCAGAGTGTGCAGTTAACCACTGCTATTCACCACCAATAACACAGATGGATCTGCCAATTTAAGTTGTGAAACATATGGCTTTAGTAAGGAAGAAATGACAGCTGAGTTAAGTATCTTTGACAGAGTAGCTCTAGAAAAAGAATATAAAGCTAGTTGCTTTGAAAATTTCCTTGCTTTCTTCAAAGCCTACACTCTTCACTTCACCCTCTGTAACCTTAATATCCATGAGTTCTGTTTCATGTAAGAAGTTTTTCATGTCTTTGTACCTTTCAAAATTATATGAGATGCATAGCCAGGAGCAACTGCCAGGATTAGCGTTACTGAGCACAGAACATGCTATTTCTTTCAAGTCAGAGAAACCAATTGCTTTTATTACATTAAAAACTGACCATGGATTATATATCTTCTTTCATTACACTTACCCTTTCTTTTAAAACTATTAGTAGTCTATAATTTCATTAGGGTCCAACTTGTCTCCTTAATAAAAAGCTTTCAACTGATTCTGACTTAAAAAATTTCAAACTACAGTTCTGGGGAAATATTTCTGACACGAAAATATAGAACTTTTAGAATTCCTAGTTAGATTTTTTGGGCCTCTCAGTCTGAAATTTAGGAAGAGGTGCCAGATAACTAGCTTTATTCTTTTTGTGCAATGAAGAGATCAGAAATTTAATACAAAATATTTTCATTTAGGTTAATTGATATAGAGGAGATACTGTAATTTTTCATATTCTGTTTCAGTGCTCCATTGAGTCGTGGTTCACACTGTTTATACAATAGTAGCATTATAAGGTTGCAAACTCTAAAACAAGAAAGCTGTGCTACTGGATATCAGGGATATTTGAGATTTTAAAGCTGCGTCATGATTCTGAAACAGGAAAACACTAATGGGAGAATATGTTTAAGGACTTCTGAGAAAGTTCAGTAACACAAACATCTTCCGTTTTCACACTCTCCCATGTACAAGTTATTTATACAAATCCTGCACTTCTATCATGCTGTATGTGCTTCAGGTATATGATGTTTTCTGCTGTAATGTGATGGATAAAAATGCCTCATTATTACAAACAATGCCTGTGATATTACAAAATTCAAGAACTCAGTCAAATTTGTCTAATCCTGTATATACATGAATTTAAAATACAGCTATCATCTAGATATCTATGACTACATATTAGAAATATTACTATAAACTGATTACAAATGAAAGACAACTAGCATTTTATTTTTTGTTGGGTCAGACATTTGCACTGTTTTGGATAGGATATACACGTATCTCAGCAGCCTTTTCTGAGGAAGAGACGTTTATTGTTAAGGTACACAAAAAGCTTGTACTCAAGCCATAGAAGTTTGAGTCTCAGCCAGCTATTAATTTGATGGAACTATTCTTCTAAAAAGTCATTATAGTTTTGCCCTGGCTTCCCTAGATAAAGGGTTGTTCATGTCATTCACAGTGAATTATGGGGGTCCCAGAGGCATTTTAGCTCTCAATAAAGTCTTTCAAGACACGGCACACAGAAAGGCACTTGATGAAACTTCTGTGTCTCATTTGGAAGTGTGAAAGTTGTTCCTTCTGTTTGGTACTAAAATCTGGACAAGGACCTAGACCAAAACATCATGATTTCTTAAAAAAAATTCTACTAGGAGTTTTAGCTTATCTCAAAGGTGTGGCTAGGTGGTGCTAGTATTGCACCATCATGCTAGGTGTGTGAGAACATTAAAGCTGACATGGAGGAAAAACTGGCCATTTGACTGATTTTTTTTCACCTTTAATCCATTTTTTTATTGATGAAGGAATAACAACTTTAAAATTCCCAAGAGCTTCCATTTGAGCATCATACCAATGAACAGCTTTTAAAAACCTACCTGTTTTTGAGGAGGAATATTTGTGTAGGTCACAAATGGTAATACCTGCCACCACAATTATTAAATTAATAAAGCCGTAGCTCAATAAAATAAAAATGCAGAGGTTAGGTTTTCAATATTCTTGCAAAAAAATACTGGAATATATGACACTAACAACTCATGTCCAATGTTGGCCACTAATGAAATTCTAACAATAAAGGATATAATATTAGGAAGGAGAAAGTGTATTACACCAGAAGAGTTCTTTATTCCATTTACATTTTTAGATTTTGTCTTGTCTCAACAGAATCTAAATTGTTACCAGTTTATTTTTCCCACCTTTTTTCCTTGTGTTGGGACATTCATATAACACACTGGACTTTTGCCAAGTAATTGACATTGGCAGAAGTAAACTGTCTTACATCTTTAGTATAGGAATTTAAGACATTGTCTGTCATTGATACAAATAACATATTTTCAGAAAAAGTTGATTCTGTGTTTCATACACAGTATCATAGTTCTCATTGTTACAGTGGGCATACACATCAGGAGAAATGAAATGCAATGATGAGACCAGAACATTTTCTTCTGAACATGTAGTTCATGGCAGCATTTTCATTCTCAACGCATTATTATTTACCGAGGTCTCTAGATACAGAATGCTGGGGGTTTTAGATATTATAACATATTCTATGTAAATTTTTGAGGAATTCCAAAATAAAAAAAGTAGACTTATTTAAAAAATTACTGGAATTTACTGGCTGTTTCCAGAGCTTTGAAAGCAAACCTGAGTTTGGTACACAAATACAAGCCTATTTGCTTGTGGGAAGCACAATCCTTCTTGGCGTAGCAAAACCTATTGTACACTAAGGAGAAACAATTTTCACAAGGACATATATCATAAATATGTGTACATAGTTGTCTGTGTGTACAATTATGTTACACACATTTTTCACTTAGCTGTATCTTGTGATTTAAAATATTTATTATAAACCTTTATGTGACTAAAAAAAAGTTTAACACAACAAATAAAATCAAAGAGTCAAGGCAGGAGAAATAATACATCTAAAACGTATAAAATTATTGAAACACAAAAACCAGTAATAGTTTAACAGAATAATCAAATGACATTATGCTAGCCACAAAATATTAAGCATGTGCAATTCAAACTAAGAGAAGGGAGTACAACTGAATTTTAGCAGTAAAAGAAAAAAAAGAAAGCTTGGAAGTTTTATCTGTTGGCAGACAAGAAACATTCTTCATATGCTGATTATATTATGGGGTCAAGTCTATTTTATGTAAAGTCAGATGCAAATCGCAGCTGAAGAGAAATAGTCAAAACTAGGTAGAAAGTAAGAGTGGTAATTGATAAAAACAGAACTAAAGGAAGACATTTTGGATCCTGGTATGTGCCACACTCTTTTCCTTATGCCTTGTACAGCTTTTCCTATATTCAGTTCTCTCCCTTTTGCTGTGGACATGGCAATTCCTTATCCAAGATCACATCAGCTGATAGGAATTGGTCCTATATACCTCTTTTTCCAATCCCTCTCACATAAAATTCCTATACTTTATTTCAAGGGGTTTTCCATTCTTTTATGGAATGGTGGGTACTATTTAAGAATATTTAAGAATATCTCACAAGATTCACAACATCCAAGGCCCCAGTATTCTCTAGAACATAGTTCATGCTGTGGAAATTAGGCATGAAAACTCATTAATTTTTAGCCTTAAACATGCTAAAGTCAACTGAAACTTATCATTCTCCTAAATCTGTAGCAGACAGACAGTCATTCCCAACGTATAGTTAATGTTCCAGATGTGTGTATCTCTATAAATGCTCCTTGCAAGATATGTCTTTCAGCAGCTTTTATTTGACAATTGGTAAAAGTGAACGTTCCACAAAGGACAAATGAGCAGGTTTTACAGACCATCTAATATAGTTAATGCCAGAAGGAGAAAACCATAATGTAGCACTTTGTCACAAGACTCTTGAGACCTTGATTATATGTTTAGTAACACTATAAAAATGCCTTTAATCATTATTGTAACATTCCTGAACATTTGTCATTTGAGACCTACAATAAGTATTTCATGTATTTGTGAAAATTGAGCTGTAAATCTGAGGAAGCAGCTGCCATTAAAACCAAGATGGCTGTATTACAAGACATCAAGACACAAAAGGATTACATTTAGAAGGTTAAATGCAATGTCATTCTTTTTTCAGTCATGAGTTGTAAAATCCATTCTGTTGGCTAGAAACCAGAAGCAATTCAAAGCTACTCTGAAATATGTATTCAAGGGAGACAGGGGCAGGATGGCAATTAGTTTTGGAAACAAGAATGTAATTTCTGATTACAACAATAAAGACCCATGAAAGTTGTCCTTGGTTATTAAATAAAGCCAATAGGTATGCATTCTTATCACAGTACCACTTCGTTTCTGAGATACCACCTCTTCTGAAAATTCAGTGCTCTGCTAACTCTCATAGACTGTGATTGTAAGGAATAACTTGGATATTTCTGGAAACATCCTCTACTGTTTGTGATTTTTTTCTGGTAGGGATCACAGAGAGTCAATATTGAGAAATATTTGCTTCTGGGTTGTCTAATAAATGGAACACACCTTTTAAAAGGGAAGGCTAAGGTAGCATGACTTGTTTCAGTCAAGCAAATGCAGGCTATGGAAGATAACTGTCTATAAGGAAATCAAAGAGAAAAAATGGTGGTGGGGGGGAAGCCCCTCAAGGTAAAGGGCAATTGTCAACACAAGAAGAAGCGGGTATAAAGTGGTTATGAACAGATTTAGTTATAAATCGGAAAATTCCTTGTCAGAGTAACAGGACAATAACCTAATTGCTTTCAAAATGGGTCACTTCATGAAGGAGTAATATGGGAACAGCAAGGGGTCTATTCTGAATGCCCAGCAGGTTGTTTGAATGTTTTCCATGCCCTCACCCCGCAGTCCCATTTTTTTCTAGATTTCTACTGACCTCTGTACTTTTTGTGTTGTGTCTATTTTGAAAGTATTTTAAAAAACCCCAATTTTTAAGTATAGAGCACTCTGAATCTGGACCATTGTTAAAAGATATAAGATTGAATTTCTGTTTAAAATTTAAATAGGTATCTATACATATTGCTAAGATGGAACTAATTGTGTTGAATCAATCATATTTCCCTCGTGGGATAAAATAAATTGCTCTTATGAAAAAAGTCTTCAGTTTATCCATTATCTATACTACTATTTCTATCTCATAGTAAAATAATTGTTGTTTCTTGATTTATTCTTTGCCACTCAACTAAATGCTTGCTTTTTGCTGCAATAAGACCTGATTTTTAAAGAAGGCACAGACATGCACACACTTAACTGATGGCAGTTATTCACATATTGATATAGTTTACATTAAAGTGATATAGGAAAAAAACCTTAAACATCCTAAAAGGAGGGAGCAGAACCTCTTGTCCTTACCAACAGGTATTCTGTAGAAACCTATATTCCTGGCTGCAGAGGTGAGGAAAGACTCAGACATAAAAGGATTGAAGTCCTGACCCTCCTAAAAGGTTGCAGCCATTGTGCCAGGAGTGTCCTAACATAACACTCAGAGCAGCAGAGATTTCTAACTTGGAATCCCAGTTTCACAACTATCCCTCACTGTTGCCTTTGGTTAGACCTCCAATAAAGGAGCTATATTTCAATTTCTCTATCATTTTCTAGAAGTTGATTTAAGCATCCTTCTCTGAATTCTGTGATTATCCTGAATCCCATTCCTAGTGTCTGGTAGAAATTTTACATTTACATTTTAGGCAGTCTAGCACTGGCTTTTGCAGTCTGATCCTTAGTGTCTTCTTGGTTATATTCAGATCAAAATCTGTGTTTTGCACAGTTTCTTTTCCATTTAGTGAACTGGTTCATAATTTAGGGAGAAATTTCCCCAAAGATTTCTCAAAGAGGGAGATTTTGTAAGTATTTCAACACCATGAACAAAGAGTTCTGTTTGATCATTAACAGAGTTTAAGGCTGAAGTAGAAAGCATTTTGAACACCTCAGCAGTATAAGTTACTCAAGGAATATATGGAAAATGTCCAAAAACAACTGAACCAGTAATAACAAGGTAAACCAGGAGCTGGAATGAGCAAGCTCAGATTCTTATTTTTCGTTGGACTATATTTCAGGAATTACAGTTGTGTTTAAATCAGTGTTAAAGCTGACATTGAGAAGGCAGATGATTCTGAAAACAAATATGTCGTTGTATTGGACTGATAGGAATGACCAGAATTTTGAATGGCCCTTGAATCCGTGGCATCATATGAAAATGTTATATTTTTTACAGGATAGACAACAAAATGTAAGAGTTTAATAACATCTGAATCTCATTTCAAGCCATGGAAGTGGAGAAGAAAAGTCAGGGATCTGATTTAGTTGTATGCGCTTTGCTTAAGTAAAGGAGTCATATATGCTTGGGTTATTATATTCAGGCAGAGAAACTGGAGCAGAGAAGAATGTGCTGATAAATTAAATAGTTGCATTTCTCTTGGATTGCAAATGATATTGGCTGTTTTGTAAATATAATTTTGAAAAAGATTCATATTACATTTTATTTTGTTTCAGTCACTGGGCATTAAAATGTGACAGTAAGTAAACTCAGGCAGTAATGGTTTTATGAGCAGAATAGCATACATTAAAAATGCTGATGTATACAATATTACCTCAGCTTGCAGTGTCAACAAAATATAGATTTATTTCAGGAAAAACAAATATTTTCAGATAAGTTTGCTTATATATCTAGCAGTGTTATAAATTAGTCTAGTGCTCACGGAAAATACCAGCCTAGATGAGATTAATGCTGGAGCCATTTTTTCATTCTGAGTAGGGTACAGCATGGCCAGTAGTGCAGCTTCCTCCAGGCTACCCTACCAGCTTAGTTCACTTGTGGCTGAGTAGCCCAAACTGTGCCAGAAAGGACAGCAGGCAGTGCTAACCAGGACATCAAAGCTGTTTGCGTTGCAACCATGTTGACTTAAACCCTAAACCCCAGGTCTTAGTTGAAGCACAGATCAAGGTCCTTTGTCTCCAGGTCTTTTCAGAAGTACTGTGCAGACTGTAAATCTGTTGTATTTAAAATAAGAAATTTAAGGGCCTTATATACCTTTATCTCACTGAACTTTGCCTCTCTTCCTTCCATGAAGTTACATAGCCAACATTTAAATTAAGTAGTTGATATTTGAACACAATTTCCATAATCTTCACGAGGTCTTTACAAAAATCTCCCTTCTAACTGTTCCTCTAAAGCCATAAAGCACACTATCATAAACTTCACATGAGACTGACAGTTTTCTCTAGCAGATAATGGACAAATTTCTTATGCCTGTAATCTAAAGTAACACTAGTGTAAGAGCTCTTTAACACTCTCTTGTTTGTGGCTCTTTTCTTGTTAGTATTCATTTTCTGCTGTGATGTCAGGGGCTCATTTTTTTCATGTTCTGCTCAATGTACCTCCATAGTTTTGCAGACCCATTCTGTTTCTCAGATGTTGTGTTTTGACTAAGATCCATGCCTTTAAAAAGGTGGGAAAAGTGATGCAATAAGAAGAGAATGGGATAGTGTTACCTTGCAGAATATACCACCTAAGGAGTCTTTCTACTGTGCCCTTTGCAACCAGACTTGCCTATCTCATATTGGCCTCTTTAGCCACCAACGCGCTTGCAACAAACGTGGGTAGAGCTCTTCCCAAGTCTTCGTTCACGAAGCCTAGCCATGATGACAGTGTTAGGAGAGAGGGTTCAACAGCTGACGCACAAATTCTATCATCCTTTTAATTTTGGCCTTGCCCTTACTTTCACCTTTTTATCCCATTAAATGCTGAAGACAAGGAATAAAGAAAAACAAAAAGGACAAAAGATGGCCAGCATTATGAGAGGCAAACAGCTACTGTACAGATATTAATTCTGTTTATATATACTCCTTGCTTTCTGCAGGAAGAACAAATTTACCTTATGTTTTAGATCGTTAAAAAAAAAAATAAAAAAGGGCTGGAAAAAGTAAACTCTTTTTAGCATTTCCAAGAATAGACACAAAACAATCAGCAACTTAAGCTACAGTATTTACCTTTGTGAACATGTCATTCTTCAGTGAAAAGAAATTGAGACAGGTATATTAGTCTCCTTTTGAAACAGGACACAGCAGTAGGGTTGTGGTATGGCTAGGAAAAAAATCCACCCTAATATGTTTGTCTTTGCTTAAACATTCACATTAACTAAGCTTAAATGATCATTTTAATTATTATGTTCTTGTCCTTTTCATTTATTGTGCTGGGAAAATGGGTGGAGATAGATCAAGTTATTCTTCATTTTCTCTTTTAATGGTACCTTGGCATAATAGTAATGAAAAAAGTCTCAGAAGCACAATTACTATATTGTAGTTTGAGAAGAAAAAATATTTTAAGTGTTGATGAAGAGAAGTACTGAAGCTTGTTATAATAATTTTTCTGAAAGCAGTTATTTTGCCTTTGTTTTAAAAATAGAAAATTGATATAGTACTATAATTATAATCCTAGATATTTAGTACTGTTTTAATAAAAATTAAAATCTCAAATATGAAACAGCACCCATATGAAATATGTAAAGCTCTGAGGAGAAAGCTGGAAAGTTGCCAGTGTTGTAATCTTATGAATATTCAACAGAAAACTTAAATGCAGCACAACAGCAATGATGCAGTAATTTTAAGGCCTGAATAAAAATGAAAATAAAGGATTTTTACTATTATTTACTATAGTTATTATACCAGGTTTTGCATTTGGGATGTATATGTAACATATAAAAAAACATGGGTAAATCAGAGACATTTTAAGAATGAAACAAAAATGTTCATATATTTTACAGGTACCTTTAAGACCATTAATAGAAAGAGCTAGCAGTGGCAATAAGTCATAGTTAAAGTACTTGATTTACTTTTTGGTTTCCATGGGAAGCAATGATCAATAATAAGCGTTGTAAGTACCAATAAAATAACAAAATATTCCTAGTTTCTAACTATTTCTGTGCTAACATTCACTTACATTAATGAATACATAGCCTACAAAATTTTCATTTATTTCAGTTCAAAAGAGTGAACAGGATGGTTCAAACCACAAATGAGAGGCATTTCTGAGGTACCTCTGGGTGAGATGCACACTAAACATACACACTTCTCAATGAAAAAAGCCATGTCTCCATCCCACCTCTGAAATCAGGCTATGAATTACCACTCATACAGCACTGGAACCACTCATGGGATTGGCAAAATGGCTACTGATTTTGAGAAAGTGGCATCTCACACCTAAGAAATGTTACTTTTTTATTTCAGTTGGACTGTACCCTCCATGCCAGGGAATGTCTTTAGGTACAGCCATGTTTGTTTGTAGGATTTATATTCAGGCTTATGAATGTTAACTCAATGTATACCAAACTTAATCACAGCAGCATATGCATCTTGGACTAATTTAAATAGACACCACAAAAATAGTATTTTTATATCACTCTCCACTCCCTACTTTTTGTAAGGAAATGGGAACATCTGTCTTGCTTTGTTCTTTGCATCTGAAAAGTATGTAAACTGTACAATTCTCATGTTTCCTATTCCATACTTGTCAGTGTTTCATACCTCAAATGCCGTGAATACTTGAGTGAGACATCTGTGTGCCTGCAGCTTTGTAAATTCAATTCCTTTCAAGCTAAAGTCTGCTTTATTGAAGTTAATCAGCAACTTAATTAATTAATCCATCATCTATTAAATTTCTTATGCCTCGAACATTTGTTTTGTGACTCAGATATTTCTTTCTAATGTAGCATGCTGTTTTAATGCAAGGAATGAGTATAGTCTAGATAAAAGAGATGGGATGTGGCTGGGTGATACAACATGGCAGAAAAAGTTTGGTTGACATCACTTTGGGAAGGCCATGAAGTTCACTGAGGAAGAGAGGGGGAGCAAGCTCTTACTCTGCAGCCACAGAATTCAGTTATAACCCCATGCCCTTGGAAAAAAAAAATATTGCCATTTTTCTACTTATAAAAAGAATGGTTCAGATTAACACCTGATAGGCATCTTCAGATGCACAAAGTGTCAAACATTTTGTACTGTATCACTTATTACAGTCATAACAATAAAAAGTGGAATAGTTGCTTATTTAAGACACTTTTTTAATTAAGACATTGGCCATTGGGAACTTACCTGTTATTAAGCACGATGAATACCACATTAACCTCATCATACGCTTCTATAAAGCGTACCCTGAAGGTGGACTTCTCTTGGCCAGACTTTGCTGTTCTTAAGAAAAGTACCCTCATCATTTGTGAGGGTTCTATGGATGCTAAGCCTCATATTTGCTGCTAATTCAGCCTTAATTATGCATGAATTCATGTTCAATTTCTATTTAATGAAGAAATTACTTTGAGACTTTTTCAGCTTCTGCTGGGAAACTCTTGTATTTCATATCACTAATGAACTACATTCTTAACTTTATTATTACATTTCTTGAACAATCAGAGTTTCTGGTTCGTGAATCACATCATTATTATTTTATTATGATTTTATTTTTATTTGATACACTGTAGTTCTGAATTATAAATGGACTTCATTTTCATTCTATTGCCTGCCAAGATGAATGCATTACTGTTTTTCCCCCTTGTCACAACTGCAAACCCTTAGAGTAGTATGTGGAAGAGTTTACTTTCCCCAGAGGGGAAAAAAACAAACCAAAAAATGGTGGTAATATGTAGAAAAGCCTCAAACATTTCCTGCAAAAGAAAAAGTAGTTTGCTTCCATATTTATATGTAGAAGCTCACAGGATATAAACTGGCACACTGCCATTTAATTTCATAGAACTATGGAAAGCTGAATGTATTTAATCCTGCTGAGATTCCATCCTTTTGTGCTTCCTGCAACAAATCAAAATTATTAAAATCTAGTTTCACTCAAAGTTTCCAAAACTGAAAAGCTGTTTAGTATACTTCAGACCAGAAGGAAACACAGGTAAAAGCTAAAGTTATTAAAATTTGATCAGTGAAGGTTGTTAGAAGCAACATCATAAGATAGAGTGATTAGTGCTGAAATTTAAGAGAAACAATCAGATATTAAAAATCTGTTTCAGAGGACCATACTGGATAATGTAAGAGGGAATATCTTTTATCTAAAAAGCTATCTAACAAAACTTGTAGAATAGTTTAGAGCAACAAAGATAGTGATATGACTGATGGCAAGTAAACCCATAGTGTTTTTAGAATGATCATCTTATCTGAGAATATAAACAGCATGTGACACAAAATACTACATATCAGGAGACTTGTAACAGCGTATTCCCTTAAGTTGTTTAAATCATTGTGGAATTTTTATCTTTTTGCCTAAGTTCAAGTTACTGTTTTGTTTTGGGTTTTTTTTTTCCCAGTTTCATTAATATATCTTTTAATTTTAGTGAGGAAATACAAGGTAGCCTGAAAGTAGTAGAAGACGATACTATTGATTGTCTACCAAAGTTGTTTTGCCTTCTTTATCATTGCTGTAATCAGTTTTACATCTGGATATTTCATGCACACCCCATCAATAGAGGTCCTCCTTGGGACTAGTTATATTTCTCATTCTTCTTGGGCTGACCAGCTGACAAAAATTTGAGGAGATGGGGTAACTCTTGGCCTCAACACCACATCACCTATTTCAGACAGAATTTTCAAAGGACGTCTTTTATAATTTTTACCTTCATGACCAAATAAACAGCAAAACCAAAGCAATATGTAGTAGCAATTGTCCTGAGTATTTGTGGACTGCACACTGAATGAGGAAGCTTTTTCAGAAGGCACCCATGTTTCCCTTTCATCTTTCTTTTTTGACCTGTACTTTGCTCAGTCTCAGAACAGTCCAAAAGTTTTACACAGCACACAAATTGCCTCACATAGTAGAAGGGCATTTTCTATCTACCTCATATACAATTTTTGCTCATTAGAGAAAGACAAGGCAAGATGTAATGTAACAGGATCAGACTTCTGATATTTGACATAATAAAGTAATTCTTGTCCTTGGTTACTTATGATTAGTTCTTCTTCTGTTTTGCCCAGTTAATTTGTCCTGTACAGATGTAGATAGTGTTGCCAAATTTTTGCACATTAAATAGTTCAAAAAATATCTTTCCATAAAAAGGTCTCACTTTGCCTTCCCTCTACCTCTTTCCTTTTCTTTACCTTATCATAATTTTTGGTAAGTTTTAATTTTTTCCTTTGAAAGCTAAAAGGTTTGGTATTTTCTAGTCGCTGAAACTAACTAAATGTTTTGATTATGACTGTTTTCTGTTAGAATGTTATCACAGGTTAACTGTCCTGTTCTGACCCCTCAATCTTAATATTGGAAAATATAAATTTAGCCATTCTATAAATTCTATATTTTTTCTCTACCTTATCAGGCAATATACCCTTGTGTTTTGACTTAATTTTCACACTTCATTCCAAATTCTTTTGATAACACCTAGAGCAAACATACAGGCCAGACAGGAAAGAAAAAGATTAACCCTTTGGTCCCAAAGGTAAAGTGACTTTGTCTGGATTAGTGGAGAAAATGTCAGTAGGGTGGAAGACAGAGGGAACCATCTTTTCAGTGAAGGAGATAAAATAAGCACTCAAGAAAAATGTTCCATGAATACTATGCATTTACTGCTAGCTTGGTCGTGGACCATACACATTTCCTTTGCACAATAGTCTGCAATTTACATCAAGAATCTGTATTTTTAGATTATAAAAACATCTAAAAATTGTTTAATATGTTAGGAGTGCTACCATTAAGAGAAGTATAAATGAACCTAGCATCTATTATTGTTTGTCTGGAGGACAGAAGAGATGAGAACCAAATTCCTCTGCTTAATAATCTCACTTAGCTACAGAAATTGGCAGGAAAATTAGAATCGTGGGATCATCAAGGTTGAAAGAGACCTTTTAGAACATCAAGTCCAACCATCAACATCACTGCCACTGTAACCCCTGAAAACACTAAACCAAA
Source organism: Oxyruncus cristatus (assembly GCA_013399855.1). Taxonomy (NCBI): domain Eukaryota; kingdom Metazoa; phylum Chordata; class Aves; order Passeriformes; family Cotingidae; genus Oxyruncus; species Oxyruncus cristatus. The sequence continues at coordinate 166,861 of VXAY01006841.1, read as the reverse complement.
ACATCATCCAGAGCCAGATGCCTCTTAAATACTTGCAGGAATGGTGACTCCACCACCTCCCTGGTCAACCTATCCCAAGCCTGAGCACTTCAGCAGTGAAAAATTTTTTTCTAATATCTTATCTGAATCTCCCCTGTCTCAGTTTAAGGCCATTTCTTCTGGTCCTATCACTGCAGTCACAGCAAAATAGACCAGCCCCCACCTCACCACAACCTCCATTCAAGTGGTTGAGGAAAGTGAAGCCTCCTTTTCTCTGGACTAAATAAACCCAGCTCCCTCAGCCGTTCCTCATAAGACATGTTTTCTAGACCCTTTGCGAGACTTGTTGCCCACCTGTGGACAATTAAATCATCTGAGAAGATTACTCTTCATGGCGTACATTTAATATACTCAATTTGTCTGTGTGGATAAGTCCACAGGACAGGCATTTGGTACTTGACAGTCTTCCTTCATCTGTCCAGGACTGTCTCCTGGAGCATGGCCAGAGACAACTTATTATGAAGGATATATTGAGATGTGGAGGAGGTTTTGGCTATTGGCCAATGTCATAATCATTATCATTATGTATCATTATACAACCCTCTTGCAGGAAAGGTTGGATGTCACACATGAATGTTAATTACAAAACACATGAGGTCACTGGATACAACAGTTCCAAAAAAATCTTATTGGATTAGGGGATAAAAATTATTTAAGCAGCAGTAATCACCTATGGGCAACTTTACACTGAGAAAACACTCTATAAAGTAAGAGTAAGCAGTCACTGTTGTTGGTGACTGACAAGACTCCAAGATGCTGAGCTGTGCATAGAATTTGAAAACTGATGCTGGAAGCATTAAAAGCAGAGTTACAACTATGAGTTTGCACTAAATCAATCAATGTCTTGAATATACAAGTGAACAGTGAGAGCTCAAGGAATGAACTGGCGTTCATCTGATGGTAAAGGAAAGCCACTTCATACAAGTTAATAATATTTCCCATATTATAGGCTTTTTCATTTCATTTCATTCATTTGAAGCTTCATTACAGTGCAACATATTAGCACTTGGAGGAGTTAAACAATTTTTAAAAAAATGGATTTTCTGGGGAAATCCAAAAGCTGTTGAACACAGTCAGGAACAAATGGAGTGGGAAGTAGTATAATTCCTTTCAATGCTTTCATGATTAGAAACTGGATTATAGTCCAGCAGTACCCAAAACAGTAACTAAGAATTGAACTAGGGGTTGTTCAGTCATGGAATAGTTGGTACCCCCTGTCCAAAGACACAAAACAGGTCAACAGAGACATTTGGCTGAGAATAAGGGGCAAAATAAAAGAATGAATGAAAGAAAAAATGTAAAGAGTAGTGGTAACAAACAACATGCAACTTGTACGTTTTTAAGGTTAGGTAAAAAGAAAGAAAAATGAAAGGTGACGAGACAGACAGAGAGGGAAAAAATGAGAAAGGAAGACATAGAGTTTTAAGGAAACTCAGAAGAAAAGAAATTATTTCAGAGTCCTCAATGTCTCAAAGTTTCTGCAGCCCCCACTGCTACCTGGAGCATATCTGCCTCTAAAGCCTAGTGGAACTGTACTCATTACTGTGAATCTCCCCATGTAACAAAAGAGTAACACACTAGCTATTCTATTATTTGGATTTCTAGCCAACCCCCCTCTGTTTTTACACATTCAAAAATTATAAGGACTTCTATAATAATGTAACTTCTTGGACTCTACAGGTCACAGAAACACAGAATATGCTGAGTTAGAAGGGACCCACAAGGATCATCAAGTCCAACTCCTTAGCCTTGCACAGGACCATCCCCAAGAGTCATACCATGTGCCTGAGAGTATCATCCAAAGGCTTATTTAACTCTTTCAGGTTTGGTGATGTGACCACTTCCCTGGGGAGCCCAACAACCAGTGCCCAACAACCCTCTGGGTGAAAAGCCTTTTTCTAATATTCAACCTAAACCTCTTCTGATACAGCTTCAGGCCATTCCCTCAGGTCCTGTCGCTGGTCACCACAGAGAAGAGAACAGTGACTGCCCTTCCTCTTCCCCTTGTGAAGAATTTGCAGACTGCGATGAGATTTCCCTTCTCGCCCAGGCTGAACAGACCAAGTGACCTCAGCCACTCCTCACATGGCTTCCCCTCAAGACCCTTCACTGTCTTTGTTTGCCCTGCTTTGGACACTTTCTAATAGCTGAATATCATTCTTATATTGTGGTGCCCAAAACTGTTACAATATTCAAGGTAAGGCTGCCCCAGTGCAGAGCAGAGCAGGACAATGACCTCCCTGGACCAGCTGGTGATGCTTTGCTTGATACCCCCAATACACGGTTGGCCCTCCTGGCTGCCAGGGCACTGCTGGCTCATATTCAACTTGCTCGTGACCAGGACCTCCAGGTACCTTTCCGTGGCACTACTTTCCAGCATCTCATTCCTCATTCTGTACGAATATCCAGGGTTTCCCCATCCCAGATGTAGAATCCCGCACTTCCTTTGTTGAACTTCATATGGTTGGTGATTGCCCAGTCCTCTAATTTGTCAAGGTCTCTCTGCAGGGCCTCCATGCCTTTGAGAGAGTCAGCAGCTCCTCCCAGTTCTGTGTTGCCTGAAGACTTGCTTAATATCCCTTCCAGTCCTGCATCCAAGTAATTTATGAAGATCTTGAAGAGCACAAGGCCTAAAATGGAGCCCTGTGGAAGCCCACTAGCGACAGATCACCAGTCTGATGTTACCCCATTCACTATTACCCTCTGTACTCCACCCAATTGCTCACCCACCACATGATGTGTTTATCCAGCTGTGCTGGACATTTTGTCCAGAAAGATCCTGTGAGAGACAGTATCGAAAGCTTTACTGAAATCTGAAAAGATGACATCAACTGGCTTCCCTTGATCAACTAGGTGGGTTACCTTGTCATAGAAAGAAATCAGGTTTGATAAGCAGGACTTTTCCCTCATGAAACCATGCTGGCTGTGCTCAATGACTACATTATCTTTCATGAGTTTTTCAATACTTGCCAGAATAATCTTCTCAATAACTTTGCCAGGTAGTGAATTGAGACTGACAGGCCAGTGGTCCTCCTTCTTGCCCTTCTTGAAAATTGGGACAACATTCGCCAGCTTCCAGTCAGCTGGGACCTCTTCAGAATGGCAATACTACTCAAAAATCATTGAGAGAGGTTTTGTGATGACATCAGCCACCTCTTTGAGGATTCTGAGATGAATCCACTCAGGCCACACAGACCTGTATGAATCCAGCTGGAGTAGCAGATCCCACACTCTTTCAGGGTCGACTGGGAGTTGATAATTTTCCCAGTCATGGTCCTCCAGCTCAGGGCACCGAGACCCACTTGGTTAATCATCCATGCTGATGACAAAGGCATCTTTGCCTTGTCATTGTCCCTGTCTGTGAGGTGACCATCCCCATCCTGTAATGGGCAAATGTTATTTTTACAGTGCCTATTGCCATTAATGTATTTGAAAAAACTCTTTTCATTGTCCCCCACATTTCTGGCAGCTTCAACTCCAGCTGAGGTTTGGCCACACAAATTTTCTGCCCACAGTGACAAGCAGCATCTCTGAATGTCACTTGACCTTGCTTCCAATGGGCCTTCTTTTTTTGTCTCATTTCCGAAAGAAGATCCCTGTTCAGCCAAGCCAGCCTTCTGCCTCTTCTTCTTGACTTCCGACATTTGGGAATTGCTGGCTTCTGTGACCTCGGGAGGTGATGTTTGAAAAGTTAGTGCCCCCTACATAATATGTGTTTGGTTCCTTTTTTGTTACCTTATTAATTTACATAATAATGCTTGATTGGACTTCTCCTAATCCATATATAATCCATATAAATGAACATGGGATATGAATAGTCTTTATTTTTTAACCAAAAGACAATAATCGATTATTTGATAAAAATGAAAGTGGGTTTGTTTGTTGTTTGTTTGCTTGTTTGCTTGTTTGTTTGTTTTTGTCAAGAAATTCCTGTAAATAGAACTTAGTTGCAGAGAAAGGGATGGTGCTAGATGGCAATTTCCACTGACACTGCAAAGCTGTACAGCCCAAGTGTCAACTCCATGAAAGTAACAGAAGAGCTGATATGGTACTTGACTAATAGAAAATACAAGGCAGGTGAGGTAGTTAATGATAATGAAATGGATTTTCAGAAAACATATACTGTCAGGCTAATCTGATATTCTTTTGTTCCCCCATGAGATTATAAACCAATTGATAAAATGCAATTATCAGCAAGGCATTTGTCTTGTTTCTGCATGACATTTTGATTAAGAAAGTAGATTGATACAAAATCAACATGACGTGCATTGACTGGATGGAGACTGACTAACCGGCAGTCAAAACATAACAGTAATTGTCATCGAGGGGGTCAAATCCAGCTGGGTCTCACAAAGATTTGTTCTTGGTCTCATTCTGTTTAATATTATAGGTAATAGGAAAAAAAAGCTATAAAATTGGTACTGACAAATTTGGCAGATGACATAAAGAATGAGAGATTGATAAAAAATGGGTATGATAGGTCATAGAATGTAAGCAAACAATATGTGATTTAGCACAACTAAATGAAACATTATATATATGGGGAAAAAATATGTACCTCTAAATTTAAGGAGACTGCCTATGGAAACCTACAATCTACAATTGAGAGCTTCTGGGTAAGAATCAAGGGGCAAACAAATAGTGTGGATGTCATTGTGGGAGTCTACTATAGACCTCCCAGCCAAGACAATGATGTCAACAAATAATTCTTTGAGGAGCTAAGGGACACTTCCAAGTCAACTACCCTTGACTCATGGGGAACTTCAACTTGTCAGAAATTAACTCGTAGCACCACACAGCTGGTTCCACCTGGGCCAGACATTACATGAGCAGACTATACAAGAGGAAAAACTTCAGCTCAGTTGCTCAGTCTGTTCTTTCCGTATGTAATAAATTCCACATTATGGCTGAAAGGAGGAGAATATTACATGTCTTCGTCAAAGAAAATAGCAGGAATATTTGATGGGTAATTGCAAATTGTCACTGACTTTCTCTAGATATTCAGTATATTATAATGTTCCTGCCTTTTGTCCCAGTTTGCCCCAGGTGAACCAGTTTTCTGGCTGTGTTGTTAAACTGTTAAGGCTCAAACCATTATTCATTGTTTGATTAGGATCCTGAGCAAGCACCCACTAGATATTACCAACCATTATGTAAGTTCACACATCCACCAGTATTTGCAGCCATCACATGAGTAAGTTCAATAATTACTACTATCATAGCTATTTATTGCTCTCTAATTTTTAGTTTTAAATTTTATTTTTTTTTAAAGATAGCATTCCTGGACATAATTCATTCTTAAATCTGGAAGGTCATGAGCATTACAGAGCGTGTGTTATGCCTTCATTCAGAAGATCAGCTTAATACACATGGGTTTTGAATCTCACAAAAATATAGAAGCACAGCAATTACAATAGCAGTTATACAACTATTTTATTCTTACTAACTTACTATTTACAGACATTTCAATACACAGATGAAAACAGTCTCTGTTATGAGCTAATGAAAAATAAGTTCATGAAGTCTCCCTGTTCCATCATAGCGACTGAAATCTGGTTTTAAATTTGTACAGCAGGAAAACATTTTACACAGTGGAAACAGTCAGGCACTCATAAAACAGTGCTGGTTACCAATGTAAAGAATGGCACCTTAGCACTGCAACAGCAAAACTAGACTTTAAACTTAAAATATAACCAACAAAGTAGGTATCTTCTATGATAACTGTGCAACTAACAACAAATGCCAGGGAAAAAAATAATAAAAATAAAGAATAAAAGAGAGAACAGGATAACAATAAGCAGGTGAAAAGTTTAACTGTACTTCTCAAAACTCAGCAAATCCCTATAATTTGTTTGGCTTGGATTATATGGGTAAAACCACTTCATCCAAATGGTGTGCTCAAGTTCAAGGTTGAAAATTACATAAATTAATTTTAAGTGTTAAAAAATTATGTGTTGTCTAAACCAGACATGTAGGATGATTTTATAGTAGTTAGATTGTAATATACCTCCACAGACTGATTAATTCTCTGCAAAGATGGAGCCTAACACAAGTAATGTTAATTGTCCTCCAGAGATGTTTACTTTTCTCCATGAATTATTGAGGGAGCCTAGACAACAAGTTAGGGCAAGGAAATTAAAATGTTTTTCAAGGAGGAAGTGAGACCAAATGTCTTCAGTGGGTTTTAAACAATCACTGTAGCTGCTCTCCTTAACTGCAATAACAATATTTCTACAGGATTATGCAAAAGATGAGGCTGGTTGATCACAGCTTTCTGACTCAGGAGTATTGCTGTATTGCTTTTTTTAACCATTTCACTCATCTTGGTATAATATCAGTACAGTGTCCCAAGCCAAAGTGAAATTATCTAAAATAATTTTTTTGTCTGTACTCTCTTGTTTCTGAGACAGAAATCTATATCATTTTCAGGGATCATAAAGTACTCTGAGCTCATTGCAGCTAATCTCACTTTTTGTTTTTACCATTTTTTAGATGGGTATCTAGTTATGACAGCATTTGAGATCTATTTTAATTTCCAGTGATATTGCAAACAGAAAACAACAATCTTTCCAACCTGCCTTATGTGATTTTTCTTTTGCTTGTTGTGCCTCCAGCGGGCCACTTCTGCATTTTTTTCTTTACAGAAAAGCTACTATTCACTCTCCACTTTGTTCCAAGCTATTACTATGGACATTTGTTACTGGGTATATAATTTTATGCTTGAGTCTCCACCTATCAAAAATTGCTGCATCAACATCTTGTCCTCTGATCATAACATAATTATCACTTTCAGAGATAATGAACCTCATCAAGGTCTTTTTTTTTTTCTCATTTTCATTTATGAATAAGTTTGGCTACTGCCAGGAGTTAATGAAACTAAAGAGAGGAAGAGAGGAGGTAACACTCTCAAACTGATATAACATTGCTGAGAGAGTGACAGGATGTTTTTAAAAAGATCACCGATACAAATTGCCTGCCAAATATTCAGCTGAACCCTGAATGGGACCAGGTGTCTTGCTTTAAGAATTACAGAATTTTATGGGCTATTTAAAAATATATTAGATGTGATAATTAATGACTAAAAAGTTTTCTGATTTCAGAAAAAAAATCTGTTTGTCTATACATTGAAAAATGCAGTGATTTTCTAGTAAAATGAATATTTTCAAATATTTCATGACAGGGGACATTATCACTGCTAGAGCTAATAAAATCTAGCAATTCATACATTTCAATCTTCTCTTTTTGCCAGTAGTTGGCACCAAGCATTTGACAAAAAGATGGAAGGAACATTGTAAAGAATAATTATAGCAGGAATTTCTCCAAAATCCATCATCAGCTTATATAATGATGCAGGTGGACCTTTATTCATTTTAAATATTTTCCTAAAACCAAGAAATAAATAAATAAATAACATTTTCTTTAGTGTAACCAAGAATAAATTTATTCCTCAATGGTTCATTTTCACATTAATATTTTTATAATGTATAATCAAAGAAGGCTAATATGTTATTTAATACCATAATATGTGTAATAAAAAATATGTGTTGTTTTTCCTGTTATTTAATGGATCAACTCCAGAAGAAAGGATTTAGTGAACTAGTTAGAATTAATGGTGAAACTGAAAAAGACCAGCACTGAGAACTTGATAGCTTGTGAAATTAATAGAGCGAACACCTAAGTTCTTTTCAGAACCCAAGCTGATATTCTTATTCTATTGTTATACTATCTTAGGAAAAAAAAATATTTGATTCAAAATAAGAGCATATTTATAAGGTTTTCTGGACTGGGACATTTTTCATACAACTGTAATTCTGACATCTGGTAAGACTAGTTTGCAATTTATATTCCTTATATCCAGGCTATAATATAAAATGTTGGAGAAAGCAATACCGAATGAATGAACAAACAAGAAAAAAAAGCCAAAACAATCCCAAAGGAACAATAAGCACATAAGGAAAAGGCAAAACCACAGAAATATAAAAAGAAGACTCATGTTTATTTAATGAGAGATCTTGATGAGGAAGAGAGCCAAAATAACCACTGACATTTTTGTGATTTTGACTTTTTAATTGCTTGTTTATTCCTTCGGGAAGCTTGCTCAGGCATCCGTTAGATTTTTGCTAGCTAAATAAAGTGGTTGTTCATGTACTTCAGATTGCATTTGTAACTACCTTCATTTCTTATTTGTTTTTTAATTCACTTTTAGTTGCATTCTGATTTGAGTTCTAATGTGGTAAAAAACGAAAGTAAATGTACATTAGAATTTACATATTCATTTATACCATACAGAAACACAGAAGCAAGCTCAACGCCATTCTGCATTAGCCTAGTGGACATTTTATGCAGTAATTTATGTTTAGAAAGAGTAGAACTAAGAAGCTTGAGGGACTGAGTCAAATATTCCACAGCTGGCATCCGTATGGCATAATCTGCCCCATTACATAGGTCACCCACTCCTTTCTAATTTTTAGAGACTGATTTAAGCATTAAAGCCATAAAAAGCAGAATTTAACACCTAAAGTTTTATTTTTCACTAATTTGGAGGACTCTGACTTGATCATCATATAAGTACTCAATTCCTCCTTGAATATCCATAAATTTAGTCAGAAAACTCTTGAAAGTAGAAGTCTCACAGTTTAACGGCACCGTATGTGAAAAAGTCCATGTAGTCTTTCAGGTTTTTGCCTTTGAACTAAACTGAGTGTCTCCATGTTCTCATATTATGAAACAAGCAGATAAGTATGCTGACTCCATCTTGCTTACCACTGATTATATTGTAGGTTTTGATCATATTCTCTTTTACTAATTTCTTTTCTAAAGTAAATAATCCTAACCTTTTCAGCTCTTTTCCTATGGCATTTCTCCCATAGCTTCATTATTTTCACCCTTTTTGAGATATATGAATTTCTAAGCATTGAATTCAATATAGTCTAAATGAAATCCTGAAAATTGAATAACAAAACAGTTCGTAGATTTTGAAAGAACCTTTTTTTTAGATGTTAGAGTCTAACACTTAGATTCAACAGTTGTGCAATATTAATGCAGAATGTATTTGAAATGAAGTTAGGACACTATCATTAGGTTTTTCTTTTTCCTTTTCCCATAGGGTGTGATTGTAGCCTGCTGAATGAGAAGCAGCTAATAGAACCCTCTTCTTGCAGGAAACAGACTTATTTTGTTTCAATCACTCCTTTAAGCTGTTTTACAGTGTTGTACATCACAGCCTGAAGGGTTCTGAACTAGTCACTTTTACTTAGAAGGAAAAGAATGTCATCAGCATGTAACTATTATCATCAAAATACTAAGAAATTTGAGCATCATTATTTATCAGGCTGTTGCATAGGGGCACTACATGAGGGCAAGAATTTTTCTCTATTTTTAAAAGGGAGCTGGGTCCTTGAGTAAGGTGTCAGATTTCTCCCATGGCTTTCACAAGATACAGCGTAAAGTTATCATAGTATTTTGTTTGGAATTCAAAGAATATACATAATTTCTAGCTAGAACTCTTGAAAACTAAACCTGTTTATACAGTAGCTCAGCTTTACGTGCAGAAGATATTGAAGCCTTTTTTTTTTCCAGTGAGATATATGAGATATTTTACCAACCTTAGTTGAAATGTTAAAATTTAACAATTTTAAGCTGATAATCTCTTCATAGTTCCTTCTAAATTTTCTAAATAAACTGATTATGAATACTATCTACCCTTGTAGTCTGCAAGTATACTCACCCTTCTATTTAAGAAACCCTAGCCACCTTGGAGAACTTGTATAGATGAGTCATAAGGATATTTAAGAAGGAACTGGTATTGTGTTCAAGGGAGATCTGCAGTCAAGAGAATTTGCTAAAGATTTCAGCACAAGTGGTACTGTGGAATCCTTTACTCATATCTTTAAATCTGTAAGTAATTGAAGTAGTAAATGCATGGGTGCAGCAGTGTAAGAGATAGGAAGAGTTTTTGAAAGCTGGAAAACCCCAGACATTCAAACGTGATCTTCCACTGATTATGCCAAACTTATTTATAGAAATGGATGAAATTTAGGGATAAAAATAGTGTTGGGTATTTATTTTATTATAAAAACTCTCTACATTCTTATTCTATTTTCCAACTTGTTACCACTGAAATTAGGCAAAGCAACCTCTATATAACAACAAATATAACAACTCCACATAGTATTACATACATTATATAAACATTACCAAGAGGATAAAAAATTGAGTACCTGTTGCCATGGATTTCTACAGATTTTTTCTAACTTATTTTGGGGGTTTTCGCAATCATTAACTGGTATTGGATACAACAATGTTAATAGACACTGTCTTGAAATTTATAGCAAGCAGGATGTCCTACCTTTATGTATTATATCAATTACATTATGGTAAAGAGGTGTATTGGACAGGGGAGGGTTATAAGCATTTCCCTCATTAAATACTAGCAAGCTGGGTTTCATAACTCTTCTCATTTCATTATGCTTCCCGGATTTTTCTCTGCTTGTTAACTATAATCCTAATAATCACATATCCGCTCATAGCAGCTTGTCTTCCTTAATTCACTTATCCCTGCTCTATGCATTCCCTTGCTATCTGCTGCTTTCGTTAGTTTGTCAAACCTGTCAGCCAAATGTAGAGCAAAGAATTAGTAGTGAAGAGGGAAAGACGCAGTGTTCCAGAAAGAAAACAAAACAATATTAAGCAAGCAGCAATGAGGTCTGAATTTAGATCGGTAAATTTAGGATTCTGCAAATTTCTAGCTTTCCTCAAAAAATCATCCTGAAGAATAGTGCATGAAATAAACAATAAAGAAGAGTTAGACTGGGCATGAAGCTTTATGAGACTAAAGTATTTGAAAAGATCAAAGGAAACATGCAGGACTAGTAATAAATAAAGAATGAGGAAATTAATGCAAGAGATGAGGAGTGATTAAAGTTTCTTTCTTCAAGAAAAATTTGAAAGGATACACGTGCAAGTGGGAGTCACCACCCTAATAGGGGTAATCTATTTGTCTGTTTAAGTGTTTCCTAATAAATGATACTCAGAATCATGGCATATCCTGAGGGATAGGGAAGGGAACCACAAGACTACAGATGACTACAGCAATAGTAGTCACAAGAAAAATAAACTGAAAAGCTGAAAAAATATTTGGTAGCAGGGCAAAAACCAGCTCTGTTTTGAGAAAATGAAGTCATATAATCTGTACTGCAAAAAAAAGACTGAAGGCAATGGTACCTTCTGATCACTTTAACAGACAATGGTTCTGGATTTCTCTGACAGTATATACAATCCAGTCAGTAAATTATAGTCCTCAGAGAAGCAGGTAAGAGTCAAATTAGCTTTCCCTGAGGAGACTGGTAACATTTCTTAGGCCTTTCAAACACTAAACAGAGAAGCGAAAGGTAGAGAAGCATAACTTAAGATTATACATCCTATGCATTCTCCATGGTATGCAGAAGGAAGGGCTTGGGATTGTTTGCAATGGTGAAAGATTAGAGAGATTTTGAATTAGATGAACACAAAGCTGGAAGTTTCCATACATATAAGAACTATTCATATTTAGTTTCAAAGACCAGGAAACATGCATCAAAAGCACTTTAAGCTAGTTAGGAAGTAGGGATGATGGAGGGAAGGAGGGAGAGAATTTCTTAAACTAAAGAAATGCAGCACAATGTTCTAATGCATGAGGGCAAGTTGATGTGAAATGTAAATAGTAAGACTTAGTATATTAGTACATTTACATACATGCAAGAAAAAAATAGATATAAGATGTAAGAGATCACTCCCTAGTGATTCTAGTAGAATTCTTAAAACCTGCTCTTGCACAAAGTAAAAAGTTTGGCCAACTTTCAGTATGATAAAATCTGATGTCTACAGTATCAGCATTTACGGCATTATCACACTACCTTTTTATTAGATGCAAAGACAATATTTGATATTCTGTAAACAAGGGCACAAAGCATAAAATAATTGACTGGGTAACTATTGTAGTCTCCCATGTTAGAAAAAGAATTGAAGCAAGTATTTCCAAGACTGTCCCATAATAAATCTAAACTAGAGAATTCTGCATTTAACTCTCCAAATACTTTCTGTGGAAAAAAAATAACTCTACAATAACTTTAAAAGGATGTTTTGAAGTTTTAATTTTAACATAAACACTGGAATCTATGAGCTACTTGATTTATTTCTATTTTGGAGCATACCATCTCTTCTCCATTTTTTTTGATAAGCTAACATGCAATCAGGTGTTGATAGCTGTAATTCAGCTTCTATGCATCTGCACATTCTGCCTCTTCAAAGGTCCAATCCATAGCTGTGTTCACAGGGCTTATCCACCCCTCTCACATGTGATAGCTGACTGAACTGTGGCAATAACTAAGTGAAAACTTCCTCTGCAATTGAAAAATTCCTTCATAAGAGGAATGTCATTTGCAAGCATTTGAAAGAACATGTTGGATGTTGTGGTGTTTTGACCCTGCCTCGAGAGCCAACCAAAGCTACTCTTTCACTCTCCTTCTCAAACGGGACAGGAGAGAGAAACGTAAGGAAAGGCTTATGAGCTGAGATAAGGATGGGGACAGATCAATCACCAGTTGCCATTGTGGGTGAAAGAGACTTGACTTGGGGAAATCAGCTGCATTTTTTTCCAATTAAAATCAGAGTGGGTAAATGAGAAGTAAAACAAATTTTAAAAGCACCTTTCCCCCACCCCTCCCTTCTTCCCAGGTTTAACTTTATTCTCTTCCTCCAGTGTGGGTCCATTTTCTATGGGGTACAGTTCTTCAGGAACAAGCTTCTCCAGTGTGGTCTCCAATGGGGTCACAAGTCTTGCCAACACACCTGCTGCTGAATGGGCTCCTCTCCCTATGTACAAGGCCACAGGTACTGCCAGGAGCCTGCTCCAGCATAGGGATACCTATGGCATTACATGCACTCCCATGGAGGACCCCACAATGGAGCAGATGTATGCCAAAAAGAATGCTGTGTCCCCTTGGAAGGCCACACTAGAGCAGGTGTGTTGGCAGGACTTGTGACCCAATGGCAACCCATGCTGGAGCATCCTGATCTTGAGGGACTGCACCCCATGGAAAGGGACCCACATTGGAACAATTAGTGAAGAACTGCAGCCTGTGGGAGGGACTCTCATCAGAGGAGTCTATAGAGACCTGTCTCCCATGGGAGGGAGCCCAGGCTGGAGCAAGGGAAGGACTCCTCTCCCTGAGGAGGAAGCAGCAGCAGAAACAACATGTAATGAACTGACCATAACCTTTGTTCCCATCTCCCTGCACTGCTGCGGGGGGTAGGAGGTAGAGAATCAGGGAACAAGCGAGGGGTGAAGGGAATGTGCTTTTAACATTTATTTTACTCCTCGTATCCTGCTCTGATTTTGATTGGTAGACAACTGGTAGTAAAACTAATTTCCCCAATTCTAGTCTGTTTTGCCTGTAACCAATTTTGAGAAGGGGAGTGATAGAATGGCTTTGGTGGGTACCTGGCATTCAGCCATAGTCAAACCACCACAGATGTCCACTCAAGCATCTCTCTATGCACTGACAATGAACATTAAGAAAGCAGTGAAGGTACCAGCTCCTCCCAAACCACATGACAGACCCTTACTCCAAGGGCTGAATAAAGCCCAATTATCAGATTGCGAAGGAACTCCTTCTTCCTACTTCGGGAAATATTGAATAAAATTTCTTTGCAAGTGTAGAAGTGTTTTATCTATTACTGCAGTCACTAATTACAGTACTCATCAGCAGAGTTTCAAATTTTCCTTTAAAACTGGTGATTTCTCATTCTGCAGCAGCTCATTTATATGTTTGTTCCCACTTTATACATGATGTTTCTTTCTCAGGATGAACCTGAAAAGCAAGAAGGTTTGTGTTTGTCCAGTCCTGATTGCTGCATGCTTTGTCAAACACATATTTCTAAAAGAAGGGGGAAGGGATTGACTCCTTTGTGGAAACAGTTGGAAATACTCAGGGGATAATATTTCAGAGTGCAGGTTGAGATAAGCAGAGGTATCTGTACAGGCCCTCAGAGCTTGAGCATAAATCAAAAGGTACTCCTGAAGATTTTGTTACAATCCAAGAAGGCAGTAAATGCTGCTGGATGAAAACAACCATAAAGCAAAGGGTTATTTAAAGTTACTTGCTACTTAAGGACATGGGTGGCAAAGGGGGGGAAGATCTGCTTCCAAGTCCCCTTCTTTCTCTATTCACACTGTAATTTTTTCAGCTATTTAAAAAAGATTTTCTCTTTACAGTGGAAATTCTAATGAAAAGAGTTCTATAAAAGCTGTTTGGTCTTTTTGGAAAGCTCACATAAAAGAAAAGACATAGGCAGAACTGTCTTAAGGCTCTGGCTGGTTTGGGGTGTTCTGCAAGAACCTCAGTCATTATTCACTTGATAGTTAACATTAAAAAGATCATTCTTCATTAAGTACATTCATGCATTCAACTGCTTATTTCTGTATCTCAATTTGAACTGTATTGTTCACTTGGAGCAGAATCATCCTGGGAGGATGCCAGATAAAGTTTCCAAAATGTTAATAGCTGGAGGCACCATATCTATATAATCAACAGAGCTCTCTCACTCCATTTTGCCTGATATGTCCCTTAGATGCAATTATTCCAATGGATGCCTCCATTTGTGCAAAGGGAGAAAGTTAGTTGTGGGTCAGCCAAATTCTAACACAAAAAAAAAAGCTAAAATTCTTTCTGGATGAGTTGCAGTGCTGTCAATGTGTGCAGGATTCCCTCTCTTTCCCCTTAGGTATTGCAGACACTGCAGGATGGAAGTCAGATGATGTGCAACAGAAGAGCTTGAGCCAAAGCTTGCTTGAGAGAATTTGGGATGGTGTTCTTCCACCAATACCTTCAATAAAGCGGGTACCTACATTTTTCCTTTCCCATCCCACCCCTTGTAACTGCACATGCTGAAAGCAATAGCCTTTGTTAGAGTCAGTCATTTACTGAGATGAGCAAGTGCTTCTGTCTAGCCTGCAACACTCCTCCCTTACTGTGATTGATGAGGCAGAAAACTATGTATTTGGAATTCAGCTTAGGATTTAAGTGACCTAGTATTGTCCCAGAATTGAACTAGATATAATTTGATTTTCTATATTGCCAAGTCTGAATAATCTTTTTTAATTAAATGTATCTCGGATTTAGTTTCATGCTCTTTGCACAAATATGTCCAGTATATCTTGTGCTATAGTTACTACACATGGACAAGTATTACTTTTAATTTACATTTTATAGTACATTTTGGTAACAAACAAACAATGCAATGAATCAAATTAATGGAGAGGAAATACTGTTTTATATTCTTTCTGTAGAAGTTTGGTTCCTGTGAGGCTGCTGTATTTAAAATGTGATTTAATAAATGCAGTATTTTTCACTGGATAACAACCATCTGCTGCCACTGTACATACACACTGCAGGGATAACTGTAAGCAGTTTAGGTTTAATCTGCAAAAAGGTATCAATTTTGCCTATTAAGAGGCCTGACTATTACAACTGACAAATTATTCACACTAATTAAAAAAAACCAAAGAAATAATAAAAATAACACAAAACTGTCAACAGCAACAAGAGCAAAGTTTGAAAAATTATGAGTAATGCTTGCATTTTTCAGCCAAAAGGGAGTTACAGACAGCTATTTCTGTAGGGATTAACTATTTTAATAACTAAGTTTCATGGAATTATGTGTAGTTAAGTAAATAAAAATCCATTTTTCTCATCAGTAAGTTGTTTGGGTTTTTTTCATTAAATGTCTCAGTTCCTTAATATGCATGCATCTTTAATCTGCTTGTGTTGCACCACCAACATTTTCCTTAGTGTGGATTGAAAATGTGAAGATAAGAATATTGAACTATTCCCATGGTGAGTAAAAGCATTCAAGGAAAAGGTTGTTAAAAAGGATTTGTCTAGGTGTTCAGAAGTTTGGGACAGTCTATCTGTGAAGCAGAAAAGCTGGAATGCCTGCTGTAGCCTGATGATGTGTTTGATGAAGCACAAAGGCTGACCAAGTCCCAGATGGAGTATTACTGCCTTAAATATGCAAAAAAAATAAAGTTTTAGTGTATCCTCTCCATCTGTTACATCTTTAACTCACATGCTGTAGTCAGCAACCATATCATCTGACCAGAAGAAATAAAATATGCTGTCAAAAAGTTCATTGGCAAATGTTTACAGCAAGAAGGAACTGGACTTCCAACCATGGAAACTGTAAGCACTTTCCTTAATTAAGTGTTTTGGAACCTTATTCATTTTACTCACTCTACTCACAGACATACAATTTGTAAGTGTGCTCTCAGCTGCAGCATCTCACTCTTGACCTGCTCTGTGCAAACCCTTTTTCCTTAATACCTTTTTTTTTCCTCAAAAATAATAGTGGGTAAGTAGACTGTAGCCAAGTGCAAATTTATCACAAAGAAAATATTCATTATTTAGTGCCGTCATTCTTTTGCATATAGTTTCTTTGGAAGAAATCATAAACTCTTCACTAAGTGGAGAGGCTTAATCAGGGAGCTATGTCTATGGATTTCAGATTCCCAGGGACACTTCAGCATTCAACATAGTCAATGAAGCAGTCCCACCAAACTGAAAAATAGGTCTCCTTCTCCTGTGTCCTCAAATATATTACAGCCAGGAAAGTGAAAAGCATACACATGCATGGAAGTCTGAAATATCTGTGTGTGTGAATGCACTGTGTTCAAGGATAATGGGTGAGCGGATTCCAATTTATTATAATGGCAAGCAGTAAGTAATTACATTTCTATCAATACAGCTGGAGTAATAAATAGGTGTTTTGGAATATCCTTTTTTTTTCAGAACTGTGAGAAGAGCTCTTTAAGAAGCTTATCACTGTGAACAATGGTGCAGATTCAAAAAGCATGAGTACTTCAGCTGAACTTCATAGACTGACAGACCTGAGGGCCTCAAGGGTCTATCTGATTATAAAGTTGGATCACTTCCCATAGGACACTATATTTCACCCAATTGCCCCTCAACTGAATTCAGTAACTTGCGTTTCAGCTAAAGCATATCTTTCAGAGTAGAAGACAATTTTTATCTGAAAAGAAAGAAAAATTATTAATTCCCTTAAAAAAAGGGAAAAAGAGAATATGGTAGATGAATCATAACAGTTTGAAGTTTCTCGATCAGTAATGTATTACTAGCCAACAGGGGGTCAGTGACCTGTATGAAATACAATAATGATCTCAAGGAGCATCACAAAATCTATCTTAGCTCCAATTAATTGGCATCCCTGTTGGCACTTTCAGAAGAAATTGCCAGAACTGATTGAGCACTGAAAATGAGCCACTCTCTCATTTCCACAAGGGAGTCTTTTCAGCTTAAAATTGAAGGTGTTTTGGAAGACATATAAAAATCTGCAGTACTAAAGGCTACGTAATATCTGTTCTCTTGGAAAATATAGAATTTCTGTTTTCAGAATTTTTGGTGAAATGATTCTGTGAGTGTCCCAGTTATTTCTACTAATAAATGGGGAAAATCTAGAAAGTATGGAATAAACAAATTTATTATACAAACATACAGGAACAACTTTGTTGTACCTACATGACTGGAGGCTAAGGATGGCAGAACAGCTCTTTCTTCTTCATATCTTCCCTTAGATACAGCGTATTTAAAACAAGTTCTTCACCTACTGTTCTCATTGCTTTGGGGCATACTAAACAGGCATGCCAGTTTTGTTACTGATTGTTGTCAACTCCACTTAGTACTTTGTTATATTAGTATACATTAATTTGTTCTTTTATTATTGCTGCAAGGCACATTCACATCATTATGTTTCAGGGTAGTGGCTCATCATTATGGTGATTATTCAAGAATGATATGTTGATGGCTTTAATGGGCCAATAATCCAGTAATGAAGGTTCTGTAATGGAATTCAGTACTGTTGTGAAATTATTCAGGACTCCATAGTGATATGATTTACCGAGCTGTAAAGCTGTGTGAGTAGAATAATCTGTTAATATACCTATCGATAGGTTTTCAGGGTTGTTATCTATGTTTTTGTTTAGGAATGCTGGCTTTCACAGATGAGATATTTCCTAGAGCTGTTGAGGACTTTTTTGATAATATGGCAATTTGTGTATTATTTTACTAGTTTTCTACAACCAGATATTTGGAAAACTGGATTGTTTTAGATAATAGTAATGAAACAAGAAAAAATATAGGAAGAAAATATGACTTTCTGTGATAAAAAAAAATTGTAATACTTTGCAAAAAATTTATGAAATGGACATTCCTTGTACCTTTATGAAAATGAGGACAAATACAATGAAACAATAAAGAATTAACATACCTTTTATTACTTTAAGTTTGGTGAATAGTAAGGCATTAGATGTGGGTGAAGCTTATAACAGTAAGTTATTTGAATTATATTTTCCTGATTTGCATAGATAGCTGGTTTTGAGTGTATAAAGTAATTATTTCACTAAATCTGAAAACTATCTCATAGTAAAAAGTATGATTGTATGGGATTATTATATATCTGTACATGCACATATTTTTTATGTATATATTTTGATATTATTCTGTGATGAGATAAAAACATAGAAGTTTAATTTCTCTGTTCAATATGATTTTCTGTGAGCCATACAAATATAAACTTTGATTTCTCTGCGTCTCAATTCCAGAAAAAACAATGCAGTAGGAAATAGTATTGTCATTTGCAGCCATGTACTCCTGAGAATTTTCTGAAGTAGGAACAAAGAAGTCTCTAGAGTGAATGAACTTTGCTAAGAAATCATTGGCATCACAAACATAAAAAACAAACAAACAAAAAACCCACAAACAGACAAACAAAAAAACCAAAGGAAATCTACTTGTGACCACAAGCCTAGTAAAAATAGAACTACTTTAGAGATAATCTGTTGTACTACAAGAGGATGAATAAGACCATGCAAGATCATAAAACCCTCGACTGGCAAAGAACATAGAAAATATTTTTCTGATGAATTGTCCAAAGAATTGCTGCTGACAAAGAAATGGAAATTGAAAAATGTCTTTACCATCTTTAAACACAGCTCTCGATACTTTCTTTACATTCAGCTGCACAAGATTGTAGGTAATAACAGATTGATTTTACTGTGTAATATTTCTCAAATCTATGTCCTTTCTCTGATTTAAAAACTATGTTCTTGATATTAACCTTTATATTTGAATATAAATACAAACCAATACTTTCTTTTGGAGTTAGAATGGGCTGTATGTAGCGTATGTCATTTGCCATACCTAATGAGGCTTCTTTGTTTAAGTTGTTATAGAATGATGACACCCAGTCTTTGTACACCCTGGAAATACTACACATGTTTTTTACTGTAATTTTTGGATATGCAAAACTGAGGAAACCTCAGATAGTCTAATGCTCAAATATGAGCTTAACTTTTTTAAAGTTTTTTTTCTATAACTTTTTTTTGTTCAGCAAAGAAATTGACTATGTAGAATCTATAAGTTTGACACATCATCTGTAATCATATTTAACTGAGAACTTACATTCATTTTTAAAGCTTACATGATGTAGGTTGTGCTGCCTTCAGTGGGTACTAAATTTCAAAACATGCATTTAAATTGGGAAACTGAGAAAAAACCCTAAATATAAGGTCATAATTAGTGATAGTCATGATATTATCTTAGACTTTTCAAAATCAATCTGATAATATGAGAAACTTTGTAAAAGTCACTATTAACAGCATTTAGGATGAATACTGTAAACATGACATGCAATCAGAAAAAGGATGTTAATTGTGTGATACACTGTGAATATACCATATAGCATTGATTTAAAAGAACCCCACACCTAATAATTGAAATTATAAACAGAAAAAGATTAAAGTGTTCCAGAAAATGGAGAAGAGAGGTCCACGTATTCCTGTGTGAATGAGCACTGTCTGTCTAAAAGTGGAAAAGTCCTCGCGTCGCTAGGAAGAGTTTTTTATTGTTTTTTCCTTCATGTGCATCAAGTAGAAATGTGTCCAATGAGGCAGACCCTGCACCTCAGATTCTCACACATCTTTGTACGACTTCGCCAATCTGGTCATTCAGATTCTAGTAGAAGGTACATGTCCTGAAATTAATTCATAAGGCAACCAACCTGAGAGCTTTAGGAAGCTCTATTGTTGGTGGAATGTAGGGTATCTTCAGGATCCACCTTTGGATATATTCATGGAACTTTGATTAAACAAGAAGAATTTAATTCCAAATACTACTATTTTATCACTTACTTTGTATGGCACTTCCAATTTTGAAAAAAATTATCTGTAAAAGCAGTTTCTTTCTCTTTTTCTTGCTATTTTTAGTTAACTTCTGGTTGCCTTGTGCTGTATTGATTAAAAAAAAAAAAAAAAAAAAAAAAAAAAAAACAAAAAAACAAAGTAAACACCATTTACAAGAAATGGTGAGCAAAAGACAAGCTCAATGGGCAAAGAAAGCTTTCACTGAATAATCATACACTTCTTTAGTAAAAGGCCAGGAAAAACAGAATTATTATTTGCTTCAACTATCATTCCCCTTGATGAAGCATTGTCCCAGAATACTCTAACTTGATCTCTTGGAACCTGTAAGGAAATTTCTCCATGTAGGTGATCCAAAGAGATCGATCACTAATTTCTGTTGTTCAGTCTTTCAGAACAGAAAGGAATCCTAAGAATGTTCAGTATGTAACATCCATCTGACACTTTAAGTTCACAGACTCACTTTCTGTACATCTATGTGAATACTTTTATATGCAATTTAAGTTTTTAGTTGGGCACTGCAACAGGCTCCCCCAGGGAAGTGGTCACTGCACCAACAGGGTTCAAGAAGTGTTTGTACAATGCTCTCAGGCACACAGTATGATTCTTGAAGTGGTCCAATGCATGGCCAGAAGTTGGACTTTGATGATCCCCATGGCTCCCTTCCAACTGAGGATATTCCATGATCCTGTCAATTTCACTTCCCCGTATGCATTAACTTTCAGAAAGGTGGTACACAACAGACACTGGACTGAGAATGGGAGCAATTTTTTTTTTTCTTAGGTACTGGTCCACATGTGTACAGAACTTTCCAGACTGAGCCAAAAGTACTAAAACCTAGAATCTCTGTCAGGAAATACCCATGTCAACTGGCATGACATCTATAGTTAATATAGTTACGATACTTCTGAAATCTCATCCAAATTGGCTAGTAGCAGCTCAGCAAGTAGAGCTGTCGAAGAGTTGCAGTCATTGACTGCAACAATCTTCAACATTAGGATGTTATTTCAACATCCTGTAGCTGTCATTACCTTGTTATATCAGGTGGTTAGCTAATTTTTATTCTCACCCCATGTCGTTGTTTAACTCTAGCCAGCAACTAAGCCCCACACAGCCCCTCGCTCAATCCCCCCAAGTGGAATGGGGGGAGAAAATTGGAAGGGTAAAAGTGAGAAATCTCGTAGGTTGAGATAAGAAAGTTTAATAGGGAAAGCAGAAACCCCACACACAAGCAAAGCAAAACGGGGAATTAATTCACTGCTTCCCATGGGAAGGCCTGTGTTCAGTCATGTCTGAGAGAGCAGGGTCCCATCACACTTAACGGTGACTTGGGAAGACAAATGCCATCACTCCAAATGTCCCCTCTTCCTCCTTCTTCTCCCAGGTCTATGAACTGAGCATGACATCATGTGGTATGGAATATCCCTTTTGTCAGCGAGGATCAGCTGTCCCAGCTGTGTCCCCTCAAAATTCTTTGTGTCCCGTCAGTCCCCTCGCTGATGCTGTGGGGTGAGGAAAAGGCCTTGACTCTGTGTAAGAGCTTCTCAGCAGTAACAGAAATACCCCTGTGTTATCAATCCTGTTTTCAGCACAAATCCAAACCATTCTACCTACCTTGAAGAAAATTAACTCTATCCCAGTCAAAGGTACAACACTCCACCACGAAGATTGAATTCTACATCAAGAGTGCAAACCCTTAGCAGAATGTAGTTGCCTATGAAAAATTTTCTTCTGGAGTATCCCTTGTAGTCAAGTATTTTAACCATTGCATTAAGATTTTGCAGAAATTTCAATCATTTTTATTATTCCTGGACTTGGTGCTGCATGAGGCTGTCCTTTTTCTTCTGACTGATGGTGTATTTTCACCTATTCTTCACCTTCACAAATAGAGTATTCATGGGTTTGGGTGGCAAGTGATCATCCTTTTCATAGCTTTGTCAGATTCTTCCTAAGAGACATAAAACATTGAATTGCTCCATTAGTTATTTGGGCACTGGAGAAAAACAGTCATGCCAAAAGCACTTCTTAATGTATTGTCTGAAACAATAAAAAAAACCCTTGAGTGAAATAGGTAGAAAATATTTCCAACCTTGAAATAATCATAAATAATGCTGGTGTGCTACTTAGCTTGTCTGTGCACTGTGCAAAGGCCTCAGATATTATGCCACAGAGGTAAGCTGGTACAGTGTAGTACGGGGTAAGGGTGAAGCTATTGGAAAGGACAGTCTCATTCAGATGCAGCTCACACTGTCTTGTGTAAGGATGCATCAGAGTCTTTATGACTTCCTGGGGTAGTAAATTTTCATCCTGCCGACAACAGGAGTAATTGCTGTGTGCAGAATAAAATCACCTGTTTAAAAGTTTAAGTTCTATTTTTATGAACTATGCTTCCTTATGTCTTAGCTAAACTTATTAAAGATCATAATTACTGTTATTACTACTCATTATAGTTATGTTTGTGGAGAAAGCATAAAAAATTTTGCAAATTAACATGGTACTATGGAGGACAGAGAAGTAATATCATTTCCTCAGTACTGAAAGTTGTATATTCCACATTAGCCTTTGTATTAATTGCTGATATTTTAAAACCCTTTTGGCATTGTGGAGGTGTCTAGATTGAAATTTTGGAAAAGGGGTTCAGAAATCTCTTGAGAAAAGAACATTCCACTTCACTAAAAGTACACAAATGAAAGGAATGCTTTAATTAATAAACAAAATCTATAGATAACAGGCTATGGTTAACTTGTCACAGATGTCTTTTCTTGTGGTTTAAATTGTGGTTTAAAATTAATATCATACACAAATTGGGTGACAAAAAGATTAAATAGTGGGAAAATACTAAAATACTTTAGGTGATCTGCCACAAAAAAAAAAGAAAAAAGGTATGCAGGACTGTTTTGTAAGCAGTGGCTCAAGCAGAGCTGACAAAAGCCATTTTTTTCCTTTAGAGCCACTGAAAATTGCATATGCTAGCTCAGTTATTGTTTTTTTTTTCATAACAGAATATATATCAAGGCCTCTGTATCAGCTCAAACTTCTCTTGAATTTCATAATCCACTTAAAATCTTGATTTTTAAAGGTGCTTTCCATGAACAAGAAAAGCATCATCAGTTGTGATAGGTCTTACAAAAGGCCAACAGAACAGGTATCTTGGTGAGAGTCTGTTATTGACCACTCAAGCAGGATGAAGAGGCAGATAAATTCTACAGGCAGCTGGAAGAGATCTCACAATCACTAGCCCTTGTTCTCGTGGGCGACTTCAGCTTACAAGGCATCTGCTGGAAACACGACACAGCAGAGAGGAAGCTCCAGGAGGTTCCTGAAGTGTGTGGCAGATAACTGCCTGGCACAGCTGGTGAGGGAGCCACGTAGGGCAGGAGCCTGCTGGACCTGGTGACAGAGAAGGACTGGTGGGTGATGTGGGGGTTGGAGGCGTCATGTAAGGATAGCAAATCCAATTCTCAGAGAAGTAAGGAGGGGCCCAGCAGAACTGTCACCTTGGGCTTCCAGAGGGTAAACTTTGGCCTGTTCAGGAGCCTTGTTGAAAGAGCCTCTTGGGAGTCAGTCATGAAGGGCAAAGGAATCCAGGGAGGCTTGATATTCTTCAAGGAGATTTGAAGATGCAGAAACAGGCTGTTCCCGTGTTCTGAACTCACAAAAATCTCCATGTTATGGTTGGTAGATTTCTGTTATTGGTAGGAAAAAAAACATTGCTATTTGTATAAGGAATATGATGGCTTCCCATAAAGAAAGGTTTCATCCATCACAAAGACATTAAGTAGGAATATCAATGGAATTGTTAATAACTCTCAAATTGTAAATTATTAATTATGTGATGCTGCACCTTTTCCATGCAGAATACAAAATATTTACAGTGAAATATTTAAAGATTTTATTGCTCTCACATAGCTTCACAAAAAGTTACACTATTAAATACATATTGTGAAGAACTATTTTTCAATATATCATGTATCGTTTTAGCAGACTATAGCTAAAAGTACTGGTATTTTTATATTTATTTAGAAAATTATTTGTAGTATATGAGTGTATCTTTTTGAAATTTCAAAGCTCAGAAATGCATCATCTAACTTGTTACTCTCTTGCACCTCTCCTTCTTTCACATTTCCCAGTTTGTAGATGAGCTTATTCCTCTCCCACCTTCCCCACGGTATTTCGTACTTTGAAAGAAAGAGAACTGAGGTCAACTCTTTCTCATATTGACAGGGATTATACTTCTGGTTTTAGAAATGCCTTTAGCATCCTGTGTTCTGACAAAAATCCATTTTACTCAAGGACAAGACAGGTGTGTGTCTTGTTCTGATTCTCAGTGTTCATTCCCCAACTAACAACATTTTTTCTGTCTACTGATTCTTGGAGTTCATTAAATATCCCTCTCCATCCGCAATTAATCTATGCAAATTGTAAAAGAAAAAAAATTAAGGACAGTACCTATTTGAACACTGGAAATGTTTCATATTTCTTGACTGAAGTCATTGTGCTGGCACTGTTTATCTATTTCATGTGTCTAGTGATGAATGTGCAGAATTTCTTCTCTGAAAGGGTTGTCAAGCATTGGAACAGGCTGCCCAGGGAAGTGATTAAGTTCACCATCCCTCGACATGTTCAAGAAACAACTAGATATGGCACTTTTCTTCTTTCAGTTGACATGTTGGTGTTCAGTCAAAGGTTGGACTCAATGATCTTGAAGGTCTTTTACAACCTTAATGATTCTATGACTCAATGAATACTGTAAAAATCCAATCTTGCCTTTCTTTCTTATTCATATTTTTGTTTCTACATATATTAAGGTACATATCTCCTGTGAAACATTTTGTAAAGCAGTTCCCTTTCTGTGTTTGGGTACAAAAAAATTGCTAACTGGAATCTGTAAAATAACTTCATAAAAGTACTTAAGACAGTTATAATTAATAGAGTAATTTCATTGGTTCAAAATACAGCCTCAATTGCTTGTGAGGAGGCAAAATCTTGAATTAACATTCTTTTTGCCTCTGAGTTAGTATCCAAAAAACTTTCACATGTTTGCATAGAGGTTTGCCTTAATTGGTAAAGGCAGGTAACAGCATCAGAACTGAGTTTTCCTTTGGCTTTTCCTTTGGTTTCCTTAACGACATAAGGCAAATAAATCATCCATTTCTGACAAAAAGACGTTGTATAATACCACTTCCAGATAAAATACTGGGGTCAGTCTGAGATTATGAGTGGGAATAGTAAGAGTCTTACTGAAATACAAAAAATGCTCTTACCGGATATTATTGTTATGACAAGCTTGCAAAAAACAATTTTAGAAATCTTTCTGTCAGCGTGCAGTGCTCATAATAAATAGATTTTTATTTGTTAGTCTATATGTTTCTTTTATACTTTGGATGTTATTTCTGTTCAAAAACTGAAATTATTTGGTTAGTTGCTTAAGACACAAGCTTTGTTTTTAAGATACTGAGGGAAAAAAAATTATCTCCTCCTGAAGTCTGGAAATGGAGAGTTGTTTCAATTTACATGGTGTCGCATTTCCAAACTAGGTAGTCATCACCTGGAGATCAATTTTATTACATATTAAATAAGACCATGGGTTTTAAAACTAGAGAGGAGAGCTTTAAGCAGGCACTGATGAAGGCAATAAAAGATCTTCCAGTGACCCACACAATGATCCCAGCACTTAAACTGTGTCCTTTCATCTTCCTCAATTTCTTATGTAGAGCGAAATTTAGTCTCTCCACTTGGTTTACTGGACCAAAAAGTTTTATACTCTCTAAAATGAAGGAAAGTTTCTTAAAAGTGAAACTCCATATAAACTAAAAAAAGGTAACTCCAGACAGAATGGAGTTTGCCCAGGTGCATTACCAAGACAAGGAGAAGATGGAGCAAGAAGGAAAAACCTATTTCACAGCTGGGCATTGCCCAATGCACAGCAGCTTTCACCCCTACAGGGCAGGGATGTGGCTATGTACATACTCAGACCCAAGAACTACCATAAAGTGTTGTAACCACTTTGTATAGAGCTAATACGTGAATAATATTTTTTAAATGCACAGATATGCAATCAAGGTACCATGGAAATACATGTGCACTTTGTGTGCAAACATGCACACAGACTATCTTGGGAATCATGCTGATACAAACATCTATTTGAGTAGACATTTGGCAGCCTCTTTGTAAGGCTACTTCATGTATTCACATCACCGTGTTTATTTCTGAAAAAAAAAAAAAAAAAAAGGATTTTTTTCCAAGACTCAACCAAGCTGAATTTGCATTAATAAGCCTTATAGTGAAATTGGTTCCCTTTTGGTCAAGTCATTGGTAAAGACGTTTGTTTCACTATTGGACAGCTTATTGGCAAACTTTCCTCAAGAAGACCTCAGAAGAATTCAGATTGTTTGCTGATATATGATCATTTTTGCTATAAAGTGAAAACTTTATGCTTAGGTTATACTTATGCTTTTTTTATTGCTTCTACAAAACACCAGCTCCAGAGCTGCTAAACTCAGCAATATGTTCTTAAATAATTGCTGAAAAACGTTTATGCTGCTTTATTGGAGTAAGATGAATTTTCCAGAAACAGAAGCACTGACAGTCTTAGTTTCAGCAGAGAGAGAAAGGAGATAGAAAAATGAGATACAGAGTATTTTGGCATATAATATTTTTTTCCTTTGGTGGCTTGACTGACTCCAGAAAGAAAAAGGTTTTGTGCATTATACAAGCAATACCTGTTTATGGTTTCAGAAAATGTAGCTGGAAAAACTAAAAAAATTCTGATCTTCTGTCCCTGCTGTTGCTGATAACATCAGTTATTATTTTGTCTTGTCCTTTCCTCCATGTCTCTGTCAGATAGATTGCCATAACATATCTGGAAAGGGCACGTGTGAAATACATGACATGATTCATTTCATCAAAGGTCAAAATGAGATGAAGCTTTGTCTGACCCTACAAGAACAAGTCACCCACCATAATTGCAACATTTTCTACTGACAAAACAAGGCAGCTAGCACACTGAAGGAGAAAGCAAAAATCTGTGTGGAGGTAATCCAAAATCCATGACTTTCTCACCCATGCACTGTGGTGGTGTAAGGGCAAAGACAATAGCTAAGGGGGGGAGATGAAATATATATTTCTATGAGGCTACCCCACAACCCTCAGAGCAGGTACAAGGGAAATCAGTTTTTTCTGCTTTGCCTCAGCAGCTGCACACAGCAGCTGTTTTCAGCAGTAGAGTCACCCCTCTTCACATGAAATCTCTCAGAGGTTTTGAAGCTCAAAGTAAAACTTGTATTTCCCATCACGTTTATAGTTAGGTGACTATGTGCAGATTTTCGTTCCTTCATAGTTCCACAGTTCAACTTTTTCCCATTCCTATGCCTACTTCGTGCTGCTTCATTATTTCTGTACTGACAATGGACTTTCTGGAAATTTATTCTTCCAGTGTTAAGCTCCTGATAGCGGACACAGATCTCTAGTGTCCATGGGCTGAGAGCCTTTTTCATCACCTTTTTCTTCTTTTCAATTATCAATCAGAATAAACAATTTCTTCTACAGGGCAGCAAGAACTGTTATTACCCAAGTCTTCTCTTTAAAATAAGGCAAAAGAAAACAGGTTGTCAAGCAAATGCTAAACCAGTAATGGGTGGCCCAATGGCATCACATATTGCTATTGAATGGAATGGTCTGATTGGGACAGAAACAATAGGCTCATCATGAATGAAGAAGGTAAGAAAAAAATACCTGTGTCACATGTCTTGGGCATTCCTGCATCACTGGAAGAAAGAATCAAACCCCATTCTTAAGTGTCAGAGGTTACTGCCTCTTGTCTCTTCTTTCCCTTGGTTGACTGGAACAAACTAGAAGCTTTTAGGGTTCATCTATAAGAAAAAAAATTCATATCTAATTGTCAGTTTACACAAACACCCACATCACAAAATTTAGCTCAAATAAGGAAAAGTGACGACAAGATGTCAAATGTGTTTGATAAACAGCTCAGTTCAAGTAACCAACTAGTCAAGGAGCATTAACCTATGTAAATACTTGGTTTGCATGGGGTGGGGGTGAATCATAGAGAGCAATGACCCCACGTTTCTCCAAGGTATAGGTATGGAGGATGTTGTCATATTAGACATATTAGTGCCTTTCAATGTCTGCATCATTATATATCTCAATAAAAAGGCAGCAAGTTGGGAATGAAGTTGAGAACTTGAGATCTCCTCAGATCCCGTGTATTGATTGAATTCCTCAGTAACCAAGTCAGAAAAATTTAGGTGTCCTGGAGCATTTTGGATTTTCTGGTTACATCATTTGGTCTAATAAATATTCCCCTTTGTGTCATTCATATTCTTAGATAATCCCTCCTATATTAATAATAATACACCACAGCTGTACTGCTATAACCAGGTCTTGGTATTGTCTGCTTATTTTAATTTTTACTGTACTAGGACTTTAGTTTGCACTTGATCTACTTTCTTCTTTTACAGGCAAGGTAGCATGATGACGTGTATATCGTGATGTATTTCAGGCTAAGAATTAGGCCATTCTTCATTTTGTGAGCATTTAGCTTCACTTACACAGACTCCAGTGTGTAAGAGAATGGGGCATTTGGCAGGTAGGTGAAGTAATTAGTTTACCTTTTGTCACTGGTGAATTTCTGGGAGTTAGAGCAAATAGATATTGTTAACAGCAGCTTAACATTAGTATTTCCCTCACTTATCTAAAATGTGTTTACTCTTAAATATCCATATTTAGTTGTATCCCTTTAGCTAAAAAGACCATTATAAGTTTTATACTTTGGTTAGATGTACTATATATGATTCAAACATACCATTTGAAGTTATATTCCATGCTTGAATTATATGAATGTTCTTCCCCCTTCTTATAAGTGTCTCAATGTGTTTCTCTATTTGAAAACAGGTGCAGTGGTTTTTTGAAAACTATTATCCTTTACTAGTCTTTCCAGACAGGAGGAGTGACATTGTCATTTGTTTATGCCGCATGAAAGATTTTAACTTGAAAACACAGCCCTCTCATTCACATAGTATCTGATTTATGTACTCTGAAAAAAAAAATTGCAGCAACATTTGCTTTTCCATAGCATACAGAAAAAATACTTCAAAGTCAGCCATGCAAGAAGCAAGTATACAGGAAGGGACCTTAAATACTAGTTGCTGACAGATCATGAACCAAAACTGCCTTTTATGTATCTTGAAGAGAAAACTTTGTAATCATCTATGCCATCAGTAGTGATAGTATATTCACTGAAATCATTATACCAAAATGTAAGGCTTGGGATTATCTAAAAGGGATTGTTCATTTATTCATGAAGTAGAACTGAAAGGCTTCTGTGTAGTGTTGGGCCTTCCTTTAATTAGTACATGAGGGAAGTAAGGCATTAGTTAAATTTTACCTGAACAGTAAGTTCGTTACTTTACCAAAAAAAAAGAAGAAAGTGGTATATTTTTGTAGGAAGAACAAACAGGTTAATCTCACTTATTTATTCTTAAAAGGCTGTCAAGAATTGTGTTAAAAGCATTGGGAAGATATTTGTCAGGCAGATAAAACATAAAGGATGTTGGAATCACTGTAGCCGTGAGAGTAGGCAAACAAATAACTCCTAAAATTTATTTTTTTTTTCTAAATCCTTGTAGATAATAACTGCTAATCTGCAGAAGAGTTAAAATAGAAACATGTAGCAAGAGACTTAACATCATGTGTGTCTTCCATAGATCCATCTAAGAAAGGCCAGTCTCTAGAACTGAGATGAATAGTTTTTTAACATCCATCGAGTCAATTAAAAAAAAAAAACAAAAAAAAACAACCCTGTGAGATTACTGCAGGTACCCTGTGGATATGCCTCTAAATCACTGTTGATCAAAGATAGTTTTGACAGAGCCACAAAATATTCTGAGTTGGAAAAGATCCAAAAGAATCATCAGGTCAAACTTTTAAGTGAATAGCCTCTATGGGGATTAAATCCATGACCTTAGCATTATTAGTACCATGCTCAAACCAACTGAGCTAATCCAAAGCAACATTTTATTAGTCTTACCTCTTCCCTTCCAGTGAGGAATAATCTGTCATGACAAAAATGTTTGGGCAGATTCTGCCCATGAAAAGGCTTCTTGCCATTACTGATAGCTTTTATTTATGTCTTTCTTTTACAACAATGCCTAATTTACAAAACACTGGTATACGTTAACATTCATTATGAAGAATGCAATCTCTCTCTGGAGTTTCCCTTTCTGGAGACTTTCAAATGCTTTTGGACATGTTCCTGTGTAACTTGCTCTAGATGACCCTGACTTGGCAGGGAGGTTGGACTAGATGGTCTCCAGAGGTCTCTTCAAGCCCTAACAGTTCCGTGATTTTGTAATATCTGATATCCAAAATACAAGTTTGAGTAAACCTGAAGACATCTAAAGACTCAAAGTTTCATACTATAATTGTATATGCACCACCTTAATTCCCAATTGGTAGCTGATATTTTGTGCTTTAACCCTAGAAGAAATAGGTATTTCTGAGGCTGTCACAGTTGACACAAAATAGAAGCTCAGAATACACTAGAGTTTTTCTGAAATGCTTTTATTTTTAATAGACATAAGAATTTTTTTTAAATCAACAGTAACCTCCAAAAAATCTCTGCTCACACTTAGATTTGTGACAATATCCAAGCCAGTTTGTATTTTGACAAGATCTATTAGAAAATTTCACAATCCAGAGAGCATTATCACATGCTGTCTCAACAACGAAAGTGAACACGCTATACATTTACAGAACCTATTTGATTATCAAATATAATGCACATTAGAATGGAGAGCAGAGTAATGGGAGTACACCTACCAAATTCATTTGATTTTAAAGGCAGACAACTTTATGCTATATCTCTATTTTATGACCACTTTAAATGTCGTAAAAATACTTGCAATCTTTGACAGCTTCTAGAATCCCTTAGAGAACATCCTATATATCTTGTGACCATGTCAAGCAAATTGTTTATAATTACCAACCAAGCCACTGTGACTTTCAGAAAACAGTTAAGACTGTTTAAAATTCCTCAAAAATCTTGAGGTAATTTTACAGTATTTTGATGTTAACTGTAACATTAATGTCAACAATAATCAATACTGAAGATTTTCCATTCAGAGTGTTTTAGAATAACATATACATTTGTGAATGATGTTGAGTATAATCAAAATAACAAATAAAGCACTTGTAAAACATTAAGTTTCAAGAGAATTCTGATAGAAAAAAATAGGTCTGCATTAATACGGTCAAAACAGACTTCAACAATCACACAGGTGTTTTGATGTAAAGCCTGAACCTGTTACTACAAAAAAGACCTGAATCACTCATTATTATATGTATTGCTTTATTCTTAGATGTCCAAAACCTATTTAGGAACTTGATCTTCCATTTGCTTCATAAAGTTACCATTTTTTGATGTAGGATACTCTTTTCTAAATTATACTCTACAAATGTTGGATGTTATAGATGTTGTAGTCACTGCAGGATGAATTCCAAGATCAACTTTGAAACAGAGGAAAAAGCCTTTATTGATAAAATATGAAGTGGCAGAAGATATAAAAGATAGGTATAACACAGTGGAAGGAATGACTAAAGAATGACAATATAGGATCAGTACAAAATTCCCCTAGAAAAGAGTCTTTTTGCTGACACCAATAATTGTTGTCAATCATAACTGACCACCAATTGTTCCCATGGGGAATAATATTCTCCATGATAATTCGTTTCCCTTAAAATCTCCAGTTTAGGAACTTCCCGATCTAGAGTTTTCATCTAAGACTATTTTTGTTCATAGTTGCCAAAGGATCTATTTTTCACGAATTTGACAAATTCATTTCTGAACTCATTTGTAGTGGATTTTTTTCAATTCCTATGACAATCAGATTCCCAATTTAATTAGGTGCTGTAGTTGTATGGGAAAGTACTTCTTTTTGTTTATATTAAACCTACTGCTCATTATTTCCTTTGAAATCCATCATGCTATTAGAAAAGTAAAATCATCAGTCTCTGGTCATGTTTGTCATACTTTTTTAGGTATAGATTACAATTCAACAGATTATTTCTTTCCCGGATGAGACATTATGCAAAATCCTCTTATAAAGTACTATCTTATTTAAAAAAAAATCATATTTAAGTTGTATAAGAAACTTTTTGTCTTTCTGATCATTCTTTCCTAAATTCATTCCACTATATTGTATTCACTTGAGGTAAAATGACAAGAACTTCACTTTTGTATGGTTTGGATCAGTTAAGCATTTTGTGCTTGACTCAGAAGTATCTACTTTTAAGACATTAAAAATACATTTTATATTCATAAATAAAATTTTATAACATGTGTTTGCTGATTTAAGTATGAACACAACAGGTAAATTTGTAAGTGAATTCAGTCTTGTCAACACAGTTCTCTCTATATTCATGCAACTACACGAATTAGTCCACTATTGCAAAAATTGCAAGTCACATTATCTTTTTGTAATGCTTGATATATGCAGGCAAAAGGATTCCAGTAATTCTCATTTCAGCATAAAAAATGCTTTAACATTTTAGTAACCATGGGATATGACATACTTTTCTTAGTCCTTTGAAGTGCACAATTGGTTTCTAAATGAAGGAGTTGCACATTTGAATCCACACTTTGGTGTTCAGTCTGTGAATGTATCAACATACTCTCCTCACTTCTTGGGGTAATGTAAGCCCTGGGGTAGTTAGAAGTGAACTTTCAAGAAGAAGAGCTACCAGTGGGATTTTACAGTGAAAGCCATTTAGGCTATAAAGAGATGTCAAAGAGAAAGAAATAAAAAAAAAACAGAATAAAAATGCATTTGTCAGCTCTAGTTCACCTATGATTTTTTGTTATAATGTCTTTTGTGGAATGAGATGTCATTACTAAGTTGTGTATTGCTTCAACATAGCCATCCATTACAGTAAAGCAGAAATAGCACATTCCATTAATCATAGTCACAAGGTTAAATAAAGATGTAAGAATATCGGGAAAGCAAAGTTTTGAGTGTATGTCACCTTAATATATTAAACAAATGTCTTAGAAGGGGTTACAGGCCTGAGAGAATAATAGTAGTAATATTAAGCAGAGTTGCATTAACCATGCTTAACTCAATAATACTCATTTTTATTGCTGTAAAGAAATTGATTGTTTGAGTTGTCTGTCATATGGTACATAGCTTTTGAAATCAGAGGGAATTTACTGAAAAAAATGAGGAGTTCAAATTGAATCAATGCATTTGGTTTGATAAATATTCCTTTCAAATCTATTTTTTTTCTTGCACTTTACTAAGCTCTTCCTTCTGTGTTACAGAGATGGATGTACACAAAATCCCTGGTCAATTCATTCTCATGTCAGTGGTCATTTCAGCACTCTCTATTTTTGTAAACAAAGACCCCAGTCTGAGGCAGGATAACTTTGTGGGATATTATACTATAGCTGGCTGACTTCTATATATTAAAAGTTGTTGTTAAAATAGCCATTGGCATTTTGATCCATTCTGATTTTTCCATCTTTTTGCTCACTTTTTCATTTATTAGTGAATTGCGCATCCTTCCTATTCAAAATCCCATATCTGTTTTCTCTACAGCATGGTTCAAACGTTATTTTTGCTCTCAGTAACTATGGACATTTATGGTGCTCTGCAAGAATAAAATATACCAGATAAATAACAAAGTCCCTGCCAAAGTCAGCTTGAAATCTAAAGGATCAGAAATACAGTCATTGATGCTTACTTCATTTTTTGCTTTTATGCCAGATTTGAACAGGTTTGGTCATGGGGTGAAATTTTTGCTTAGTAATATCGAGACAAACTCCTCCTGCCTGGGGCTAGTTAACCTCCTAAGTTCAATTTAGACACTTTATCAACAAATTCCCTTTTATCGTACATATCCACCATTAGCCCTTGAGAAGCTTTCGCTGACAAACATTCTACCCAAACGTTGTAAAAGCTTGATGTTTTTTGGTGGTTTTTATCTCACATCTGAAATTATAGCTATTATAGCCGAGAACTAACTTGTATTGAATTATCCGAGTATTTTAATTTGAGTCAAAAGAACTTCTGTAATGTTTTTTCCTCACAATATTTACTTCTTGCACCCTTATAGTTATTTTCTTTTTACATTTTACTGCAATATAATTTCTCTGTCCTGATGTGACCTCAACTCAATACCATGCAGTTTTGGGCATCACAATACGAGAAAGATATTAGGCTATTGAAGAGTGTCCAGAGGAGGGCCACAAGGATAGTAAAGGGTCTAAAGGGGAAGTTGTGTCAATAGTGACTGAGGTCGCTTGGCTTGTTCAGCCTGGAGGAGGAGAGACCTCATCGCAGTCTGCAACTTTTTCACAAGGGGAAGAGGAGGGGCAGTCACTGATCTCAGTGGTGACCAGTGATAGGACTTGAGGGAATGGCCTGAAGTTGTGTCAGGGGAGGGTCAGGTTGGACATTAGGAAGAAGTTCTTCACCCAGAGGGTGGTTGGGCACTGGAACAGGTTCCCCAGGGAAGTGGTCACAGCACCAAGCCTGACAGAGTTTGAGAAGCATTCGGACTATGCTTTCAGGTGCATGGTGTGACTCTTGGGGACGGTCCTGTGTAGGGCCAGGATTTGGACTTTGATGATCCTTGTGAGTCACCATTTCAGCTATCTATAAGATTGTCTGAGCAGGTTTAATATCACAAGCCATCGGATATCTCAGCAAAATTTTAGAAAACACAGACTACCACTGCACATATTATCCTTAATCACTTTTGTCGTTACAAGTGTATCTTAGTATTTTGTATTCTCCCTTCAGACACAAACTTTGTGAACTAGTAAGGTAGAATATCCCATGCTGTAGGTGGAATGTGATAAACAGCAATATCATGCTACAGAAAAGGACCAGGGTTGCAACACTCATAGATTATCTGAGGATAATTTAAAGAAAAATAATACATTTTTCTTAAATATTTCTGACTTGCCCAATCATATAGTCATTCCTCCTAGCCCAAATTATTAGTGACGGATGCTACTAAAGTGGAGTGACATAGTATAGCACAGTATGAAAGGGGGAAAAGTAGGATAACATCTTTGCAACAAAGATAACCAAATCCAACTTTTCAAATTACAGATGCCTAGACTTGCACATATAATTTCTTCTGTGCTTCTGAACTGCATATTCATTGGTTTTAGGGGATTAACTGTTTCAGAATTTGCATTCATATTGGTTATCTACCTAAAGATTTAGAAATATAACTGCTATTCCATTTTTTAAATCACTGCCTGAAGTTGTATTTTCAATTTTTTGACTGTACCCAATGCCTGCAGACTGGATAAGGTGATGATTTCATTCTCCATTTCAATTTGACCAGACCTCTCAAACAGATTTGGTAAAACAGCTTTAAGTAAAAGGATTACTTAAAGATTCTAGTCTGTTTTAATTGAGAATAATCAAACTGCAGTAGCCATATGTAAAAAATAAAATTAGCAATTTTTACAACACCTGAAAAATGTTCCTCTCCTACATCAATTTGTAAACACTAAATGATAATTTCAATTGTTGCAAATTTATTTAAAATAGAACTAAATATATTATTTCACAAAATTTATAGAAGCAAAGGGTCATATTACAAAGGAATAAGAGCATTACCTCTGTTTGAAGGTGGCAATACTCTTTGATGCTTAGTTCTGTCTTTGCCACAGGAAGGAAATTTTCCTCTATTATTTTCTTTAGTGTGAAATATAACATATTTGACATTGAAAAATATGTTTGGGAAATTCAAGATCACAAATGTGCAAGAATTCCTGTGTATTTTTCTTTTTCTTTAAATAGTCATCACCTAGCAGGACTCATTTTCTCCAAGAGTGAGTTGTTATTTGTCATGATGGAAAATATTTTTCTGGGAAAATAGTTAGTATGTCTGTGAAAAACCCTTGATCAAGGGTAAAAGAAGATTTTTGGCACTTCAATTTCAATGGCAGTTTGTGTTGAGCTTTTGTGTAACTCTTACCAAACAAAACAAAACAAAACAAAAGCCCAAACCCAAACCCAAAACCAAACCAAGTCCCAAACAAAAATAAAAAAGAAACTCCCAAACAACAACAAAAAAAAAAAAAAAGAGAGAGAAAAAAAAAGTAAAAACAATATTCTGGAGTAACTTGGGTGTTTCTTATATATTTCCTCATGTTCTTAGGGGTTTTTTTATTCCTTACAGAAAGTCACATTGGACTTTTCTGTAATAACTCACTTTGTGGTACTAAACACTGGAAGATGGGCTTTCTATTTGCTAAGCCAGTACCGGGAAAGAAGGAGATGCCATCTAGACTTTTGTATTTTCTTCAGTCTATATGAAAATATATGGGAGAGGTATCAATAGTCCTCCCACATTTTACCTTTACTTGACTTGTACTCCAAAAATAAGACTCTACTCTCATACAAAAATAAACTACACTGCATCTCTTTAAATCCACATTCTAAAATTATACTGTTGTTGCATCAATAATTAAATGTGCTGAAAGTTGCAGAAATTTACCAAAAAGAAGTCTTATACTGAACGTTAACTTCTTGAATACCTAACAAAAGATGAGAAACAGGAAGTACCAGTAGCAAATCTTCTGCAAGGAGGCAATTTGAGTGAAGCAAATGCAGAAATACCTTTTTACTGGGTGTAAATTGGCTTACATAATATTATTAGTGTTCAGTAAGTTCAGCAATAAAATAAAGTGAGTTGGCAGTTCTCAGTAAAGGGTCCTTTCCCAGTTACATTAAATTACTTATAATTTCATCACGAATAATTTTGTGGAAGAATTTAGCCAAAATAGATCAGCCATTTCCGAGAATGTTTCCTTAAAAAAGGAAACAGATTGATCAAGTTCTAAGTTTGAAATAAGTCTCGGTACTGTCCATAAGCAGCAACTACTTAGAAAACAGCAGTTTTCAGAATGTCATGTCTCTATTGGCAAAAACGAACATCAGCTTTCTCCTAGGACCTGCTTGCCTCTGTCCAACACGTAAAGAACCACTTTGCTTCTACACGTACAGACTGAAAGTTACTTCAACTTGAGGGTATGTGCAGGTATGCTTAGAAGAAGATAAGGCTTTTTTATCTATTCTAAGATACTTTTCTTCCAACAACAAAATTTTGTCTCCAAATAAGATTTCTTATTGATTTCCCATTAATTAGAAACCCATATATGGAAGAGGCTTCTGTCCCTTTCCTTCCTTCCTTCCTTCCTACCTTCCTTCCTCCCTACCTTCCTTCCTCTCTCCCTCCCTTCCACTGAGAGTTTCTTACAAGGAACAGAACTGTTTTCTTTTCAAGGATGCTCTTTGGAAACCTTTTCAGCTACTATGCAGAGATGCCCTTCCTCTGGGAAGACAGTGAAGAAAACTCATAATATTTAATTATTTCTTCCCCACAGTATTATTCATCAGCCAATTTTTTATTCTTTCAAATTTTATAGCAGCCAGATGTATCACAGAGTGTTAAGTGTCTGTGTTTTATTTGACTTTTGAAATTGCTTGAAAACTCACTTTCTGAATTTTGACATTTTTAAAGGAAATTAAATGTTCTGTTATGTTTAGATATGGCCTGCAGTGAGTGTTTCAGGTCAGCATTTAGAAATTTTTGTGCATAACTGAGACATAGAGAAAACTCAACCTACTTGATATTTAACCAGAATTGATTGGTTTGACTGCATTGGTTACGAACCTTACACACCAGGTAGGATAAGCCACATAATCCTGGGCACAGACATTTCAATCTACTGAGAAAATGTTCTATTGCTCTTGCTTTATGGGATTTTACAGGTCCTGGCACAATGGATTCAGATTCTATTCCTTCATGCATCTTTGTATATTTAATTAAAAAAGACAGTGAGACTGCTTCAACCACTAGAGACAAAAGCCAGGCTGAGGCAGGGAATTCCCTTTACAAAGAGTCTGAGTTTCTTTGTGGTATTACAGCATCTATAAATTTTGTTATTAAACCAAGTGGCTCATTCATTAGCAGGAAAATATTGCTAGCCTAGAGAATGGCTCAGAAAGATCAGTTCTGTAGCCCTCACTCAGCTTTCCCACTGAGACTGTCTAAAGTGGGATCATCTTAAAGCTCACTGCCAAACTGCAATGTTGTTCTTGAAAATGTTTCACATTTAATCTGAAGAGTTCCCTGCTCATGCTTTATCATTGGTGATGTTTCAGCTGGTTTTGGATGATGAAAGCCATCTTAGATTCAAAGGAATGCTTTTCTTAAATGGTCATCTTGAATCTATTATACTATCTCTGGAATTGCTAAAAACAATGGATAAAATTGGTATACAGGCTCACAATAGAATGAGGATGCATTTTTAAGGATATATCCATTAACATATTCTGAAATTTCTGATTCCCAGAGGTTTTCACAACAGCTTTCAGATCCCTTGAATTATTTTCCTCTGTCAATGTTAAGAGAATATTTTGTGCTTCTTCAGTAAAAAAACTACAGGCACATCTGCACAATCAATCTCCACCTTAAGTTTATTGTATTTGCAAAATTCAAAGTCATTAAAGGACACATTCTGGTTTTCAGCCTCAACAAAATCCAGTTAGAAGGAACTAACTTTTGTTGATACATCAAATTAGGAAAGTGAATAAATAATATTAAAATGAATGTGAAGGGAAAAAAAAAACACAATGGAGACTTAAAGTTAGAAGAGTTAAATTAAATTGAATTCAGTTTGCCTATATAACTGAGAAAATGATGTATTATTGTTTATTTTCATCTTTTGACACATATGTGTTTTTTACAAATCTTCAAGCTGTGCTTATTGCCTGTTCCTCAATACTGTCTGAGCAGAACTAGTATTTCCAATTACCCCAGAACCAAACTTCTAAAGAGAAGTTACGAAACAGTTTTTCAATTTATTCTACAGTACCAAAGAAAAGTAACAAAGACAATACTTTGTATCTCAAAAATATATTGTCATCAAATATTTTGACCAGGCATGTGAAATGTTACTGTCTTTCTTTCTGTCTATATTCTCCAAATGGTCGATGTTGTTGAAAATTTGATGCTAATTTACTATATCCCCATCATAATGGACAAGACAGAGTAAATGAAAGACCATAATGGATCTGGCACTGGGGTTTGAGAGTCAACCAGTTTAGCAATTTTAACCTACTTGATTATCTTAGAGCATCACTCATTCACTCACTTCCCCTCTGTAGCTCTATGTTACCCAACCCTCAGATGTTGTATCAGTCCCTGCTGACACTGCTTACAGTTACCCATCCTGGGCATCACTGGCCAGGGTCCTGGAGTGTGCCCTGGCATTCAACATGCATCTAGCTGATCTTCAGGATCTACACCTGCTTCAGAGATCTTTCCTCCAACCTGTCTTTCCCAGACTGTTTCTTTTTGGGAAGTCTTATTTTGACGCCATCTCCTCTTTCCGGGAGAAAACATCCCCAGTTTTCCCAGCGTATGTATGCTCTAAGCAGCCTATATGCAGAAACAGTATGCATATTGAGGCTTCTAATTCATCCTGCCTCATGACTCTGCATTAACTGGAGGAAATGGGATAAGCTAATTCTGTTTAGCCCAGGTAATTTCAAAATTTAAAAACCAGCCCATACAAGTTGCATCTAGCAAGTAGCAGGCTTCAAATTGAGAGGTCAAAAGCTCAGTTATCAGACAATCACATATAGCCACTTCTTTACTGCCTGTTAGCATTCACAGCTTAAACTATATTTTGACTGACAACACCCATTTATATACAGTCTGGCATTCTCTGAAATAAGATTGTCAAACTGTAAAGTCATTTTCTAGTACTGTTGAAAAGGGGTGGAAATGTCCTCTGCGCATTTAGTGTGACTTCTAAACTTCCTTAAGAACTCTGCTAGCATCTTCCTATAGGAGCAACCCCATATGTTTTGATCATGGGGAGTGCAATTTTTAAAGGTGCTTTTTATTAAGTTTCACTTTCTACTTGAATAGATCGATAACGAAAAGTAGAAGTCAGATAAAAGATGTGAGAAAGAATAAATTCAGTGATCCAAACTGTAAAGTTTGTAACTCGGTACAGTTTCTTAAGCCTTCACATTAAATACTGTGTAAAAGAAGTGCAGCTTAGAGTTTTCCTACCATGTGCATATGTGTATAAACCCCAGAGTTTTCCACAGTATCAAGCAATTGAATATTGTGATGGGACTTCTGTTTAAATGGTTAGCTCTTTCCCAAAATAATTGCTTTATGTTTAAAAAACCTTAAATCTGTTTTTAAATAACATTTTGGATATTTTTTGTTTATTGGTCTAGTCAATTCCTAGCACTGATTTTTGCCTTCTGCTGGGTAACACAAGCAAATAATATCTCTATGGTGTTTCCACAAATCCTACAATTTTTGTTCATGCTTCTGCCATTCTCATCAAGTTTTTTAGTCTCTTAATATCCTACTTGCTCCTCAGCCCTTTTAATATACCTTTTTCAGTCTTACTTTCATCCACCTTATACCCTGTCCTCTTAGCTAAGCCACAATTTTCTCATTTCTGAAACAATTTTTCTGACACGTCTGCCTGCCCCCATCAGTCTCCACTCTTCATTTCTGTTTGGCACTACCACCACCGTTTATTATTGTTTCTATGTGTTGCTGTTACTAAAGGATTTCACATTTAAGAACAGCTTGTAATGACATAAATTGATGTCATCATTTTTTATTTAGCTGATGAGTTTACATCATCACATGTCATTTCCATTACAATAGTGATAGAAAATAAACCCTAATGCACAGATAAGTAGGTAATTAAAATAAGGAATCAAACAGAAAAAGGAAGTGAAAAAAAGTCCTAAAAAATTACCTAATCAAATTCTTGTTTCATATGCTTTTTCTCATTAGGAGATTGAATATATCAGTAAAAGATTTAACAGATGATTCAAAGGAATTGAAAAACTCTCTATATATCTTCCCACAGTGCTTGAAAAAAAAGAGATGCAAGGTTCATTTATTTAAGTGAAAGCAGAGCGTTGATCTTTGCCACTTGGTTTGCTTCTTATGT
This sequence comes from Oxyruncus cristatus, assembly GCA_013399855.1. NCBI lineage: Eukaryota > Metazoa > Chordata > Aves > Passeriformes > Cotingidae > Oxyruncus > Oxyruncus cristatus. The sequence continues at coordinate 125,537 of VXAY01006841.1, read as the reverse complement.
TGTGTTCTTAGGTGCTCAGGACAGGATTTAGTTGATGTATGAGTCAGTTTCCCATGTATTTGAACTGTTTATGTATATAGTTTGCCAGGACTGTTCTGTGGTCCATCTCTACTCATATAGGAGGAGATTCCAGGCAATTTTTGCAATCTGGAGTCCACTCAATACCTTGAGAATTAGGAGTGCTCCAGTCAAAGCTCACACAGAGGGTGTTTTTGTAACAGCTCTCGTTGTATGGCAAATCCCCAGTGGCATCTTTTAAGTAGCTAATAGACCCATCAGCATCATTAATAAGGATTTAATTTGAACAATTCCTGGACCACAAATTATAATGAGTGTAGAGGGAAGGAGAGGTCATACGGGAAGGAGGTGGATGTCACAACTCACAGTTTCTAATTCAGGAAAAATGCAGAACATTCAGACTTAAATTTGAAACAAACAATTTTAAAACAGGTTTCATACTTAATCACTCTATAATTAGGGCAAAGAACAAGATGTTCTGAGAGCTCTTCACATGTGTCCAAGAGACAAGGCGAGCATAAAGCCCTACAGAAGATCTAATTACAGTGTCTCACTTAACTGTACAGTCTCTATTGCTGTAAGAGGGAAAGATTCAACATTGTCTCTGGGGTTGTACTAAATCTGCCATCTGTGTTTCTTTTAGAGTAAGACGTTTTCTTTCTCTCTAACCTGTAATGACTATTTCATGGTAAGCACCATCAGTTATTAAAGTAGGGTTCAAGCCTCTTTCTTGTTTCCACTGATTTTTGTTGTGGAAAGAGAGGCGACAACGGGGGTGAAGTAAATCTAAAATCTGCGGCATTGGCCAAAAAGCAACTGTGGTACAAAATGTCTTTTCACACTGCATTGCAGAATGCTGACACAGGCCAGGGTGACAACTTCTTCACTAGCTTTGTGTCTCAAGAGGGAAAAAGGAGTAACCTGACAAGCAATAGCAGAAGGGTAAATTTTCTTTCCTCTTTTGCCAGAAATGGAGAGAGTAAAGACTATGAATTAGATGTAGTACTTCCCATCAGTGCCAAAATCTCTCCATTATCAAATACGGGTAATCCAAGACACCCACTACTGTTTATACTTTAGCATGCTGAAGAGTAAAGTGTTTTCTGTAGTCTGACTCAGACTGTTATCAGCCTCATTGTCTTTTATAACTCTGCAACACAAAGGCGTATCTATTAATTTATTTTTTCATCCATTTTTAATTTATCAGTATTTTGAGAAAGAAGGAAAAGGATAATAGAGAGTTCAACATAAGGACAATGATGAGTGTGGTAGTTCAGGACAGAGGGTTAATCACCACCAATGGGGTCAGCGCTGCCTCCAGGAGGTGTGAATCACAGCCACATTCCCTCAGGAACCATGCATGCCATGGCAGTTTATTTTGGTAGTTCATTCCTCTGGGATGTTCAGGTGATGAGAACAGTGTGTAAATTCCTGTTGAGTTAGTTAGTGGTGTAAATCTGTCTCTCATTTTCCCATGTTGGGAAATCTATCTCTTAAATCTATCTCTTGAAATATGACTGCAAAATAGCTCTAGTTTCTCCATTTTTATTTTAGTCAGGTCTGAATTTTGCTTGAGCAGTTGGTTTGAGTGTGATTATATGTTCATTTGCTGAAGGGGGTTGATCTTATTTCTTTAAACAAACTATTATTCTCAATACTACCTACCAGTAGTTATGTTAGCCTTTGCTGTCAAATTTTGTACTAATGCTAAATTTCTGAAGCCTCAAAATTAAATAAGAATGAGAAATTTATCAGATTAAATTAAAACTGCTTGAAAAAAACAGTGTTCTTTAGGTAAAAGTCAGCAAAAATGTTTTCTAGCGTGGGGGAAAAGAAGCATTTGTGAAAAGGTTTGGTTAACGGATTTCACAAGACTATTACAGATGATTAGCAAAATGGGGTTTGAACAGTTTTATACTAACATAGCGCAGAAAAAAGATTTTTAAAAGTACATAGTAGGATGAACCCTAATATTACATTTGGCTTCATTGCTGAGTGCCCAAAAAAACAAGACAGATGAAAGGTTGCTGAAAGGAATTCTTTTCCCATGAAAATGCAAACCATTTTGTCATTTTCATCTCTATTTGTTATGTTTTACATCCACAGAGAGAAAACTAAGTCGAGAGGTTACACTTGGTATTACAGCCATATTTAGTTGCTTTCAAGACTTCTAGAATGCCCTTACCAGTTATGCTGTTCCTTCGAAGTTGCCTCATCACCATTCTTTTGCTAGTTTGTCCACAGCACAAATTTCCTTTCTGCCTCTTTGGCATTGTCCCTTTACAGGCTTTTGCATTACTTCCCTCTTCTCTGTTGATTCCCCACGCCTGAACCCATGGCACTTCATAGGCTCAGCTACTGTAGTGTTGGATCAGGTCTCTGCAGACCTGTGTACCAGCTACCTCTTTTGTATTATCTCAGTCATCAATCTACCTCAAAGCACTCCTTAAAGTGCTGTCTCCACCCCCACCCACCACGCAAAAGAATTTCAAATTTAACCTCTGTAAGGATTTTGACATTCCCTCACCACCTTGGGTATGTGTTGTCAGGCAGTTTTTAACGTGCCTGAGCTCGTTTGCTTCTGTCCAATCTACATTGCAAGGTCAGTGGGGTAAGCTCTGTGTCCTCTTACTTGTTTGTACAATGCTAGGAATACATTCATCCCTCAGTCAATAATACAGTACATAATAAAATACTATCTATTTTAACACCACAGCTCTACACTTCAACTTTGGGGACAGGAGGATGTAAAAAGACAATTTGCTGCCTGGGAAATTGCTGAATTTACAGCCTAAGAGTGGAAGAAATCCAGTTTTCCCAGGACAAGTGTCTTTTTTTGTATCAAAGTTGTACAGAGTATTTTTGTATGTAATATATTTGGACTTAGCCTCCAGTCTCAATGAGATGTTGAGGCAACTGCATTTCACATTCTTTCAAACTTATTTCTACTCACATTAAAAGAATAATCTGGCCCATTAGCTTTAGAGCTGTACTGGAGCCTTACAATTAACCCTGAAACTGGATGAATTAACTTTATGTTTTATTGTAACCTTACACTCAAACTCCATTTACTCATCTTCATTATTTTCCCATCTCTGTTTCTTGAGAAGCCAGAAAGCCTCACATCAAGACTATTAAGGACAATTTCATGCTAATGAAATTCCACAGTTCCAAACCCAACTGACTCAGCATGTTTCTCGGCTGTTCTCTCCCCCATTCTAACCTTGAACCAGAAATGCAACATTTTGAGCAGTGTTAATATAGTAACAATAACCTCTTGGAACAGATTTTCTTTGAATGAGTTTTGGCTTTAAGAGCAGATGTTTCACTCAGAGATTTCTTGTATGAAGTTTTAGAAACCAGATTATTTATTTTTTTTTTTACGCAGGCATCACACAGACATTTTACTCTACTCCAAAGTTAAATAAATCAGGGAGGACTAGAGCAGAGAATTAGTCAGTACAAAAGTATCAGTTCCAGACTAAAGTTGGGAAGGCACCCCAGCTCTGGAGTCCTCAGCACAGGAAAGACATGAACGCGTTGGAGCACTTCCCAAGGAAAGCCACGAAGATGATCCAGGACTGGAGCACCTCTCCTGTGGAGACAGGCTGCAAGTGTTGGAGTTATTCAGCCTGCAGAAGAGAAGGCTCCAAGATCTCATTGCAGCTTTGCAGTACCTAAAGGGGGCAAACTTTTAGTAGGGCCTGTTGCAATAGGGCAAGGAGTAACAGTTTTGAACTAATTAAGGGTAGATTTGGACTAGATAAAAGGAAGAATTTTTTTACAATGAGCGTGGTGTAGCAATGGAACAGGTTGTCCAGAGAAGTGGTAGATGCCCCATCCCTGGAAACATTCAAGGTCAGGTTGGATGGGGTCTGATGTAGTTAAAGATGACACTCCTTACTCCAGAGGGTTTGGATTAAATGACCTTTAAAGTTCCCTTCCAACTCAAACTATTCTATGATTCTATATTTTTCATATTTGCACTTCATCCACTGAAGACAGTTAGTCTAAGATCAAACTATATGATCTTACATCTGGCTGCCGAAATACAGTCTGCTCGCTAAACATGAATGTACCCAGACTGTTACATCACCTGCTAGTATGGACTGCTGCAACAATTCCAATCACTTAATTCTTCTTAATTCTTCCTCTTTAATTTTCCAATATTTCTTGCAGTTGTTTGATTCTTTGGTTTTTACTTCCCTATTATTTTTTTTCTAAGAATGATAATTTAATAGTAAAAATAAGTAAGTCAATCATGTAGTGCCATAGAAAGACTGAGAAAATTGTATTAGGCAAACATCCTCTTTTGTTTATTTCGTGTGGCTACCTAAGGCTGTTGCATACTCAGTGTACTGGGGTTTTTCTGACTTGTTGAACTGTCTTCCTGTATCATTCTGAAGCCCTGAGCTCCTGATTTTTCATCACACATTCTCTCAGATACAAAAGTGCTAAGAGTGAAAAGTTGTGGCTAAGAGTTAAAAAGAGTATTGCAAAGCCAAAGTGTCCAGACAAAGAGGCGGTTGGGGGCACAGAACCAGCCAGTGTGTAATTTATGTTTCCACAAACCAAAAATCACAGTCCCAACCCAACTGATCAGGTGTAAAAAACTAGAGACTTACCAAGAAATTATGATCAGAATCAAATTACAGATGCTTTCCCTACATTGGGTACATCACATATTTTGCTTGTTAGGGCAGTTTCCTGAAAGCAGAATGTCATAAATACCACTTTCTTTGGATGTGAAAGCTTGCATTTTGAACTCTACTCCAAAGACATGGGAACTAAAATGCTCCAGATACTTATATCCTGTATTTTATGTATTATCAAATTCTTTTGTGAATATAATTACCAGAAAACCTGTCTTATATCCCTATGAAAATTCCTTGTCTGAAGGAAAACTTTTACAATTTTTTTTAATATTTAGTCTTAGAGAGCATCAACCTGTACATGAAAATTAGCACCTTCACTCTGAATTCAATGACACTCTTTACAACTACAGTTTTCAAATAAACTTTCAAATTCAAAATAGAGAACTTCACGTATGACTATGGGATACACACCTGTAATGGGAGGGCAAAATCTCCATATTTGGGATTACAATTCAAAAAGATAACCTAATGAAAATTAAATGTTTAAGATTTCTGATTTTAAATACTTAGGATTACACAATGCCAGAGTGCCCAAAATTTTTAATATGGTTTATTAAAATTTTTAGAGTTACCCCCTGTCCTCTGGAACAAAATTGAGATGATAATTCCAAAATCTAAACAACTGCATATGTGTCCCTTGATCAGAGACTATTTCTACACTTAAAAGTCTTGTTTAACTTTATCCTGATGCAGAAACAATAACCATGCTTTTGTTATTTTTACATAACAATTCTTTAGGAAATACTAATAATACAGAAAAAAAGTACAAATTAATTCATTATGGATTAATGTGCACTTCCCTTGTTCAAAAGATGCACCTGTGTGACCGCTGTATTCTTCATGTTATCTCAGACTGTTACAGGGTACTTTAGTTATTTCACTACCTGTAACAAAAAAATTTTTCTCACCTGCCATGAGAAACTTGTTCTGTTACATGAAATATTCTGGAATTTGGAAAAGTTAAAATAAAAAATTATCTAATAATAAATCTTACTGAAATGTAAAACCTTAATGGTGACACCTTTCCTTTTGCTGTTTGCAAACAAGTGAGAGATGGAGGTTAGCAGTTTAAAACTTAAAGAACAGAAAAACTAAGTCAGAAGTTATAGCTTCTATTCTTTATGCTGTTAATGAGTCTTGTATGACATTGGGAGAGGCACTTAACTTCTCCATTCCCAAATCTGCAAATTAGATTAGTACTTGCCTACCTCATTTGTCAGATGGCAAATTCAATGATGCATATGAAATCTTTAGCAGCTTTTAGAAGAAAAGCTTCTTACACAAGATGACATATAATCTGATATGGAGTCATAGACTTGCAGATAATCTTCCTACCAGAAATTTGATTTTGTTAGTTGATTTGATTACAATAATTTGTATAAAATACCAAGAGTACTCTTGTTTCACTGTTTGTGAATGCCTATCTGCAATGGAAGATATTCAGGTGTTCATTCACATGTATGACTTCAGATGATAGTGCCATAAGAGATTTTTTTTATTCTTCATGGATGTTAGTTGGCTTTATTCCTTTTGTTCAATATTTTCTCAGATGCTAGGGTAAAGCAATAGCATTTTCTGACCTCTACATGCCCCATCAAGATATTTTTTACCCCATTCTGATCATAAAACCAGAACTAGTAAAATATTTTTATAAGGAACCTAGAAGCCATATATTACTCATGTCCTGTTGACAGCCAGCTCATTCCTATTCAAAGACCTTAACATGCGTTAAGGTACATTATTAAGTTACATTATGTACCTATCTCTTTTAAGCAGAGATAGGTACATAATAGTCAGTTCAGATAAAACAATAATACCACCTGTGGGTCAGCAGAAACAAGAATATGTGGTAGGGTTATTTCTGCTCATCTGCATATGTAATTCAGAGATCTGATTAGATCCACAAGTTCTATTAATGATCAGATAGCATCTAATATAACCGTTCCTTTTCATTTCTGATTTTCCCTATGTATTTTCAAAATGCTGACCAATATTTTTTCTTGAATATGCTGATATTCCACCTCATTCTGTCCAAATTTCTTCTTCAATCCCACTAGCAAGTGAGAGATTAGGAAAGACAACAATAAGTGCTTTCCAAATTTGTAGAGAATTACCAAAGCTTGGAAGCTTTTCCTTCCTATCACCTTGTAATGAGACTTGCCCGGTCTAGAAATTGCATCTTTTATGGTATGACATGACCTCAGAGTAGGGTTTAATTGCATTGTATGCATTTGTTATATTCATCAAAGATAGGTTAAATCATAGAATCATAGAATCATAGAATCATAGAATCATAGAATCAGACGGGTTGGAAAGGACCTCTGATATCATCAAGTCCAACCCTTGATCCAACACTACTGCAGTTACTAGACTATGGCACTAAGTACCACGTCCAGCCTCATCTTGAAAACCTCCAGGGATGGAGAATCCACCACTTCCCTGGGCAGCCCATTCCAATGGCTGATTACTCTCTCTGTAAAGAATTTCTTTCCAATATTTCCAAAGATGAATGAGAAATACCAAAGACATGTTTTCAAGTTCTATAACTCCTTTGATTGATTTCTGTATACAAAAATGACAGAAAGTATAAATATTTTCATTTATGTCCCTGAAACCCAAGGAAGTCTTCTTGAAGGCAATTTATTTGTATCATGAAAACAGCTAATTAACACAGTCTGAAAGAGTTATTATTTTACTAGGCAACATTATAGTCTATTCACACTTTTTATCATCTATTAAGGAGAAGTGCTGTCAGAATGGTTCATCTTGTATCCTATTCATACATGATAGAAGCTGTAAATCAGCTGTAAATCGGCTGTAAATCAGTTCAGTTCAAAAAAATGAAAGGTTGATAATAGGCAGGCATACAACAAGCATCATTGCATAAGCTTTTTGTCATATCTGTTGTTGTCAAAGTTGTTCAGTGAAACACACTCATGGCAACTCTCAGTACACTGTTTCATTGAAGCCTAAATATGTGCAGCCTTTCAGCTCCTGAAGTTCAGTCACAGGATTTTGGGTTTTTTTCTCTGTCAGTAAGATATCACTAACATCGGATTTTTGTATAGTACATTAGGTAAAAAAAATGAATCTTCTTAACTGCTTCCTCTGCATATTTCTCATATCTGACATCAATGCATGGTGTCTAAAAAGTTTTGATGTATATGCCAATTGATTTATACTGTTGATAATACTGTACATCTCCATTTTATGAATACGTTTGTCTTCCAAAGCATCTCAGTTTTTGCACTTGCTCTGGTTTTCCTTTTTAGCATCCCAGATATGGCACATTATCCAGGTAGTCTGTATTTTAAAGGAGTAGGTAAATGTTTTTCTTTGCACAACATTTCTGTTTAGACTCTCCTAAAGGTTCTATAGGTTGTTTTGGACTTGAACACCAAAATTTGTGCTAGCTGTAATACAGCAGTTAATAGAAGCCTTTGCATTACCAACTGGCACAGACCAAAGAGTGAGAGACCATGGCTTAATTTGCTGCTCTTATGGTCCAGGCCCACAAATCCATCTTATGTCTCAAACAGATGTGACACTTATAAATTGCCACTTGCAGGAGTCATGCATGTGTAGAGAGGTTCTGGAGGATCCTGCACCCTCGTTTCAAGTGGGTACCCGTAGATGGAGCCCTGTTAGGTGGCTTCAGTCCTGGTTCTACCAGCAGGGAAATTGCTTCAATGTCACCAGTGATGTGATCAAGTGAATATTGCACAATATTGACAATATTGCAAATATAAGTGCAAAATAAGTCTACAATTAGAAGAAAGCTTCCAGGACCCTAATAGCTAATTTAAATATAGATTTCTGCATCTTGGTTACCAATTTTCTCTCTGATAAAGACACTTAAAAACATAAGAAATAAAAATCCCAGAAAATTTTGTTTTGTCTTCACAGCAAACCCTCCAGAATGCTACCAGACATAATAAATAGGTCCAGTTCTGCACATGGATCAAAAATATTCCAAAGGAAATTTCCTGTTTATACTTAGCATTGTCTTAATGAAAGATAAGTCACCAATAAAAGTGGTAGATTTAGTAATTCAGTAAATATACCAGGCCTGAATATTGATAAGCTTTAGCAATACTAAGCAAGCACTAACTGTCCCAGGTACCATAAGGTTTACTAAGCATTCACTGACCTTATCACAGATTATTTTTACTGCTGCAGTGGAGAAAATAATACTAATTTCCCCTCCTGTTTAAGCTTCCTCCTGGCTGAACCTGTAATCTTTTCAGCATTGCCTGTGTTTAGAACAAGGCAGATTTAAATCATTTCTCTGTTAAAAAAAATATTTATTCTCCACTGCTCTTTTTCCACTGGGAGATTCTCCTCATACAATATTAAAAGTGTACTAAAAGTAAAAAATTTGGGGTTGATCACCTCATTTAATCACACTGACAGTCAACAGCTACGCGTTTTAATGCTTTAATTTCTACTGATTCATTCCTTCATTAATTATAGCATTCAGTCACATTACCTGTACTGTTATAGTGACATAATTCAATAGATTAATGTAACAATATAGGAGAAATGAAAATAAAGTAAAAGCTTTCATAAAGCATCAGAGAAGATGAAGATTGCTGAAGACTTTATCATATTACAAGTTAAAAAATGTGTACATGCATGACAAATCACTGATCAAGGGAGGCACTATAATAAGACATTTTGAAACTTTCTAATTGCAAGTTCTAGGGAAGTCGCAAAAGTCAAATATGAAACTCCAGTATATTAATGAGCCCATTTTCCCAAAATATATTCTGAAAGACAGACACCCAATTACCATATTTTATAGTAATAATAAATAAGTTAATACAGACTTCTAAACAGTGTTATTTGCATTTTTCATTATTACTTTCATTCTGTAAATTAAATTGAACATTTATATGTTAGCATAACTTACTTGATCTCACTATATTCATTTGTTTGTTTATTAATATTTTACAACTTAAATATATCAATACATTAAGAGGAAATAAACGTATCCAGTTATTAAATCTGATGCAGTACTGGACTTCCAGAAAAGTCTGGAGGAAGTTTGGACTTATATCAATTGTATAATGTGAGGCTGAAAAGAAATGACTACTAAAATTATTGCTACTTATTTTATTATAGTTAGTTTGGGTGTCTGAAAAAATCTGAAGTTTTAAAATAAAATACGGCTTTTTTTCAGCTCTACATGGGTTCATTTAATTGAAGGATCCCAGTTTATGCCATTTTTAGTGACAATGTAAGACAAGGAAAGGGAGAACTTAAAAAAATATTTCTTGCTAAAAAGAAAAACAACCTGATTTGTATCAGTGAAATGTTGCATTTGACACATAGTACATTTGTTTTGGATACTGGGAGATAAAACAAGAAAATTAATAATCTTGATTTTAAAAAATATTGAAAGAGAAAAATAATTAATTTCTCCTTTACTTTATTTTCTTAGTATACAGATCCACAATAGGACCAATTTGTTTTCATTTCCAAAATAAATCATTTTGTAATTCAAAGGTGGTATTTCTTTCAACTCCCTGCCCCACTCCCCAGCCTTTTTCATTCTGGTGAAATCCTTGTTCTCTTTGATGTAAAATTTTTATCATAAATAAGCCTTCTCTTTTCCAGGTTGAACAAACCTGTTTCTCTTAGCCTTTCCTCAAAGGAAAAGTGTTTCATTCCTCTTGGTGGCCTCCTCTGGACTTACTCCAGCAGGTGGATGTCCTTCCTGTACCGGGACCCCAGAGCTCGATACAGAACTCCAGCTGAGTTCTCACTAGAGCAGAGTAGAGGGGTAGAATCATCTCCCCAAACCTGCTGGCCGCAGTACTTTTGATGCAGTTTGATACAATTGGCTTTCTGGGCACATTGCCAATGCATATCCAGTCTCTCATCCACCAGCATCCCCAAGTCCTTCTTGGCAGGGCTGCTCTCAATCTCTCATTCCCCAGCCTGTATTGACTCTGGGCGGTTGCCCCAACCCACACGCAGCATCTTGCACTTGTTCTTAAATCTCATGGGCCCACTTTTGGAGGTTGTCACTACAATATAAAAGGAGTTTCTTTTTTCCTGTTGCATCTATTGTTCATCTGAAAGAATTACCTTTACCCCAGTCACTTCTCTGTTCTGCTGGCTTCAATCCGGGGACTCTCATCCAGACAGCCCATTCATCTTGGGATTGTCTTCTCTTTTCCTTAAAACAACAGAGAAGCCAAGCATAAAACATTCACAATGCAATTGCTTAATCATAACTGCCCAGCTATAGCTACTGATAAACAACTAAAAAAATTTTGATTTAAATCTTGAGGGGCTCTGATCTTGTGGGGCTCAATATGAATAGGAAAGATTAAACACATGGGTTACCATATGCTACTCAATCAGATTGACTCAGAAAATTTGGTGTTTGAGGTACTTTCTCGGTAGGTGGAAGGCTTGTGTATTTATGTACCTACTATCTGAGAAGGAAAATAACTGTGGTTTTCTACTGAGCAATTTAACTGAGGTATGAGATAAAAGGGGAGTGTCTTTCTTCTGCTGGATTTAAGACTTTGCCTCTTGACTCCAAGCAGAAAGATGGATAATTTCACCAGTAGTGTTTTGTAAACTTAATAATCTAAGCTTTTACACATTTCAAAATGTTGGTATTTGTGTAGACATTGTTGCTAATCTATGTCATGTGAACACTGAAGGAGGATCTGTTGCAGGAATATATTAATTTCACTTACAAAAGAAAGAAATCAGCAGAATGACTGACTAAGGAAAATCCACCTCTTCACAGACACATGAGAGCTTTAATACACCTGTGTGAGCTCAGAGAAAAAGGGCAAGCACAAAAGAATTGAGTTGGTATGTGATGCTTCTGGTTACAGATTTTCTGTCTTTCACAAAAAACTGCTTCATAAAAATACAATTGGCATATTGGATAAGGGTTAGTGATACAGAAGATACAGTAGCCCAAGGTCTGACTGTTGGTGTATTTACTGAAGAGTTTTGCAGCATGATAGACAAAGCTGAACAAACTGTGATTTAGCAAGTTCAGAGCAACCACAACAGCAAAACCTGGTGATATAACTTCAGCATATGTTATAAAATCCTCCCAGTGACACTGGGACAAACATTATGCCACTGCCATCTGCACTACTGAGGGGAAAAGTAGTGCGAATATGTTTACCATGGCATAATGAAACACAAAAGGCTTAATATCTACAAGTTGAGATAAGGGGAGCGAGGGGTATTTTTAGGAAATTAAAAGAAAGGTACGCTGTAACCACAGCACTTTTCAGCACAAACAGGTCTCTATTCATGAGGTTTTCCACGTGGTGATCACAGTAAAGCTGACATAGCCACCTCTAAAACCATCTAACACAGATTCTGCCAAAACCAGCAGTATTTGAGAGAAGAGAATATGGGAAAAATATTGTGCTGGACACTTGCTGTCCCCGACTGCAACCACAATTCATCATACTTTCCAGGCAGCTGTGAAAGAAGGTATCCTGGATATGGTTCTAATTTATGGCAGTGGACAAAAAAGCTGCCTACAGATGCATGACCAGAGGAATACAAAATTGCCTTTTTTTTAGCCCCAGCCCTGCAGGCTATCTAGTTGGAGTGACCAGAAACATAGGTAAGAGTTCAGTGCCGAAGGCTCCCTGCTCCTGGCCTAAAGAAGACAAGAAAATACAGCTAGCAATTCTGCACCAAGGAAATACTGGCTCTTGAAACCAATAGAAATTTCTTCAGGATACAGTGAATTAAAACTTCCTGTATCTGATGTAAAGAAATTATCCTCACTACAGTTATCAGTTGTCAGGGGCTTGTTGCAGAGCTTTATTATTAGTCTTAGCTATTAGGTATTCTCTTTCCAAAAGTATCAGTCTGGATAAACACAGAAAGTGTTTTAAAGTGTTTTAAAGTGTCTTTGTACTTGAGAGGCAATTCTTTTTAAAAAAGATAGATGGAAGGATGGCGGGTGTCTTTTACCTTCATCAGCTTGTATTTAGTGCCAACATTGTACTGAGAGAGCACGGATACCAAGAGTATTCCAGCTCTTGACTCCCAGTTGTTGAAACAGAAAAAGGAGACAGACATCAGTATTTGAGCTTAAAGCCTCCCCAAACAAGCTCAATTCTGTTTGAGCAGTTTTCCTTCTGACTTTTTAAACTATTAATGTAACATCAGTAAACACAACTAAGTTTTGCATAGTACTAATAACATAAAGGAGCAGAATAGCATTAAGTGAAATAGTGTATAATGACAAATTATTATTCTGAGACATATCTCACTAGTTTTTATTAGTATTTCACCACCTCTATTTAGCAATGAAAAAGCAGAAAATTAATTAGAGCTCCTGTCCAAAAGAAAACTGTCAGAAAACAAAAAAGAAGAAAACCTGGTATTCATTCCTACTGAATTGTCAAAGGCATGCTTCAAATTCTCAAACACAAGTGAAAAATCACAACATGTTTTGAGCTTTGATAATATGAAAATCTTGCAGAAATAGAATTATTATTTCAATATAAAACAATATCTTCATTCTTGTTTCTTATCTACTCTTCTGCAGCAGCTGCAGCAGCATCCAAAGAGAAGAGAAATACTTTAATTTTCTTTTTCTAACTTTATCAATTTTAGTGTTTTCTCTTATGATCTATTAGACCTTTCTGCCAGAGCTCAAAGTTGACTTCTGCCCCTGTTCACAAAGCTCTGAGTGAAAGTACTGTGGTGTTCGAAACCTTTTGGAACTACTGTCATTGGCTTCAGCACTGAGTTTCAGTATTCCAAGGAAATGTCCTGGTAGACATTTCTATCTCTAATACCATATCAAAGTTTTTTGTATTTCTTAATGTTTTTCTTCAGATTGGAATAACAGAGTCACTGAAACTGAAGGCTGGAAAACAATGTCAGTGATTATGAAAGGACCACATTTATTGTCCATATTAAGCCAGCAGCCATTTTTTACAGAGGAACCTCTGCCAAATTAAAATGCAGGAAAGAATCAGGAAAAAAATATATCTGAAATTTCAAATATTTTTTGCTATTGTTGTCTGAAAACTGCTGTAAGCCTATGATGATCTGTCTTCAATTCTACCTCTGTGAGAAAACAACAAAAAAATAAAATAAATCATGGTGCTCGGCTACAGTGGAATGCCATTAGTGTCAAGGAAAACAGGTAAGTCATGTCTGTTCCCCATGAAAACTTCTACTGCACCAGTGATATTATGGAGGATTTATTCTGTGATTCAGCATCACACAGTCTTAGGAAGACCCACTGTGACAATGTGGCTTTTAAGCATCTCAGATAAACTCCCTCTGGGAGCCTGCAGCTGAGGGAGCCTGAACATCCCAGGAGTTCAGAGGATGCAATCACCCAGGCTGGATGAGTTTAGTGGCTGTTACCTACCCACTGTTAGACCCCAAGATCCCAGTCAAACATTAGCTACAGACATCGCAGAACAATATCATGTCAAATGCACTTACATTTCTCAGCATTTCCTGTGGGTTACCAGCAAATACTGCTGTTAAATGTGATTACAAAATTTTCTTTTACCCACTGGGGCTAAGTGGTGTAGCAGCAAAACAAACTGTTGACACAGAACTACAAGTTCTCTCCTAGGATTATCCTTTTCTGTTTGATCTTTTTCAAAATGCCTATTGCCCAGACTTAAGGCAGCAGTGAATGATGTGTGCTACTTACTGCATGACTCCCAAAATCAGATTCTATGTGAAAGCAGTCATGAGAAACAGTCACTTCAGAAGAACAATGCAAAAAACTTCAGTAAGGAGCTTACTTCTCTCTGTACAATAGGCAGCCACCTCTGATACTCCTTGCAAGATTTGAGCTCATCTCTGGTGCCATGGTAGGTTTTCAGGCTCACTTTATTGAATCCCAAGAGGAGGGAAGGAGATTATGAAAAATAAGATTTCATACTTTCCTAGACCTGGATCACCAGGACAGAGAGGACAGGTTGCCAAGTTTTAAAGAAGCTGGGTCATCCCTTGGTGATGACTGCATGGTCTAAACTCACTACTTTATGAAGACGTAAAAGGTAATTTGCCTGATTTTCAAATGTAAAAGCACCACTTCCTCCTCAGGAGATCTCATTTCAAAGAAACTTATATAAATTTGTCAAGTATTTCATCTCCACCACAACAATTTATTTCAAACATAGACTATACTACTGTAAATGTCATGATGTTACAAAGTTGTTACCAACAGCTGTATTATTAAACTCCATTGTTTTGTTGAAAATTAAAAAGGTAAAAAAAAAATCAAAGGAAAATACACACATATATTTCCATCTAAAAAAAGCAGACAGCTAATTTTGATAGAGATCTCAGGGAAAACAAAACAGCTGTAGGGATAGGCAGGAATCACATTCAGCTGCATATTTGGTGGCCTGAAGACCAAAAATACGTATGTCGGAACAATTTGGTGTTGTATCATTACTTGAAACCAGTAACTGTCTTACCACATGACTCATTTTTCCAAGTCACAAACATATAAACCATTTCAATTATATACACTCTGCCAGGTAATGAGACATCTGTTGGTGAATATGGGTACTAAAAGTGCACTCAAATGGTTCTGCGAAAAAATTGTCTCTTTAGTGCTTACAAATCCCTAGTGATATATTTTCTCTGGAACTGCAGTAAAAGTGTCTGAGAATTGAAAAATTTTTGATATGTGTCATAATAACTTTGTTGTGTGACATTAATATTTTTCTTTTTTGTCTTACTTTGATGCTAACTGGATATCTCATATTCAGAAAAGTTGAACACCAGTAGTCTTCCCAATTGACTCAGCCCTGGAGCTCATCTATGAAGATGTATAATCAATGCTGTCCACAGGAAGTGGAATGTCTTCTAGCAATGCTCCACCGTATGCAAACAATTGGCACTTAAGGGACATGGTTTATTGGTGGACTTGGCAGTGTAGGTTTACTATTAGACTCTATGTACACCCTAAATGATTCAATGACTCTATGAATTGTTGTTATCTACAAAGAAAATACAATTAAATAAAGAGAGCAACTATAAAAGTAAAGAAAAACAAGATCTGATTCTCTACCCTTGTATTTTTCCTTTCTTTCTCCTCTCTTCTTCCTTAACACTTTCTTTCTAATTTTCCTTGTCTTTTCCCTATTTTTCTTTGATATCCTTTTCTTTCCCCTTACATTTTTTAATTTTTTAGATTAGATTTTTCTTTACTGGTTAATGAAAATGGCTTGTCTTTTGTCAAAATAATTGTAATTAATATAATTAAAGGTAATGACACTTCACATAGATTATTGAACTAAATAACAACTAGTAAATGGAGGAAAGCTTTGAAAACCATCTCATATGAAAAGTTTCTAGGATTATTTCCTTTAAGATATTTTTATGAACCATTAGTTACTCTTAATGCAAGGGTACAGAGCTAATGGTACAACAAAGTCATTTGAAACCATGCAGTAGAATGCAAAATGTCTCTGCAATTTTATTATTGAGAACATACATAACAGGCTGTATTAGCAGTCCTGTTGAATTTACTTTGTCCTTTTATTCAGCATTAGTAGCAAAAATATCTCTCTACTTGCTTCATCCCATGTATGTACCTTTGCCTCAAAATGACTGACAGTCATTTTTTAAACCATGGCTTCTCATGGCTTCTCTTTGAAAGCCTCTTTTTTGAAAGTCTGTTTTATTAGTGCAGACATGAATGAAAATTGAACATTTTATAATTTGGCTTTTTAGGTGACATTGAGCTCCAATAAGTAGACATTCTCAGCAACATTAAAGAATACATAGTGTCAAATTCAAAGGTGCAAATATTGTGCTGTAGCATGGATTTCCTTGTACTCTGAGTTGCTTGTATTGTGCTGTACCTGTAATGGTGTTGTATTGTATAGACTCCTTTAACCCTGCTTCCCTCAGTGTTTCAGACTCTGTGGTGTTATAATCTACATACAAAAACTTCATAAGGAGGCAAAAGTTAAATTAAATAGGGTGTGTACACACTTTATACCTACAAAGGAGTCTATCAAAGAGGAGGAGTTAAAACCCGTCAAATCAGAGATCAAGAGAGCATTGGCAGTAGAAGAAATAGGATCAATACAGACTGTTTTGATTTAGAAAACTGATAGACAGTGCTAAATGTAGAAAGAGGAAATGAAACTGCAAAGCTCTAGGGAAAACACCTGAAGAATTGGTAGAAACAATGTCAAAACACTGTGAGTCAACTGTTCTAACAGGACTTTACAGAGAGATCAAACATGAAGAAAATCAGAAGTACCCCTACAAAAGACAAAACATGGATGCCAGAAACCTACCATCTCTGCTACTGTGGAATTAAAAATGGGTGCATACCCACTTTTATGCATGCCAAACTCACATCTGGGATAAAAGGAGAGCTTAGTATCCACAGAAGAGCTCTAAGTAACTCTACTCATGCCCAAAGATGATAGTCTCCAATACACCCTACAGTGGCAGCCACTGCTGTTTATAGGAACATCCTTTTTTGCATTACCTTCAAGCAGTTCAGAAGGAGACTTATAGCAGGCTGTCCAGGACAGAAGGCAATTAACCTAATTTTCGTATCAGTTTAGATGTCCACTATGATGCAAAGCCAGGGGATTCAAAATTGCTCCTCCTTGGTATTTCTGTTTGCATAATTTATAATTGACTAAAGCAGGGGAAAACATTTCCCCTTCTACTCAGCAATGTGGTTGTATAAATTGTGGATGTGGCAGAGGTGAGCTTCCCGAGTTATTATGCAGGATTGACTTTATTAGGGAATTCTCTCAGACTGTTAACAACTTGTCCTTCCTCAGAATAGGAAGGACAAGTACCTTGGTTGAGCATTGTCTGTGTTTATTTTAATTGCTAGCTGTGGGCATTATTTCTTGAACTTCTTTAATATCTGTTGGCTGGGATTTCAAGGAGAACGACAATGTCCAGAAAATCCTAAGGGTATAAATGAAACCTATTTGAACCAAAAAAATAGGTCACTGGAAGTTGCAATATGAGCTAAATTCCCTGCCAGGGAATGGCATCTGTTCCATTTGCAGGTTGTATTATAAAGCACCTTTATGGAAGAGAATTTTTAGTTTTCATAATTTTGTATTCCATGAAAAATATTGTTGATCCACAAAAACACCCCACCTCTTCTTCAAATGAAAATGCATCCAGTTAAGTTTGCAATTTGATTTCATGTCTCTGGGTGTAAGATGAATGAGTAAATACTATGTCTGTTTTTAAAAATAATGTTAGGGAGTTAACTAATTTTGCAGACCAAAAGTAACTCTGTTGGCACATCTAAGCAGTCAAACAGAGACTTTGTA
Organism: Oxyruncus cristatus; assembly: GCA_013399855.1. Taxonomy (NCBI): domain Eukaryota; kingdom Metazoa; phylum Chordata; class Aves; order Passeriformes; family Cotingidae; genus Oxyruncus; species Oxyruncus cristatus. Next base: position 107,557 of record VXAY01006841.1, on the reverse strand, counting down.
AATGAGTCTGAAAGAGCCTAAGTTGTAAATGAGTCTGAAAGAGCTGAGCTGCCTAAGTTGCACTGGAGTTACAGTTTAGCTGATTAAATGCTAATTTGGCTCTAGGCTCCGACTCCCAGTGTCAGAGTGGCAAGCCAATTTCCTGCCTGCTCTACACCACCATAGTTCCTTTAAAATCAATGTATGAAGTTAATACATTTTAACTTAGTACTGACCTAGGCTGACAATTTTCTAAGAACTGATTTGAGTGCAGAACACCCTAATTAATTATAGACCAATTGGAGCTGTTTTTATAATGCTAATGAATGCAACCCTGATTCCGTATTTCAAAATATATTACCTCTTTTTCCACTATTCACAGAGCGATAATGCAACTTCTTTTCATCATTAGGGAGGGATCCATCAGCACGTATGGCAAGTTAAACAGTGGAATACGTACAAGTACAAATATTTGCAGTACTGGAGCTTTCACACTGTATACCATTTAATTTTATTTAGAATCACAGACTGTCCTTGATTTGTGGGCAGTTTCCCATCCCTGGGAGGCTCATGTGTAAATCAATTGATCTCTTATTACTATCACCATCATTTAACAGTATAACATGGTGGTGTGAACTATGATTTTGAGTTCTCAAGCTTTGAATTAAAATACTACAAGAATTTAGTCTTTTAAAAAAAAAAACAGTTTTTTATTTCAGCTGTATACATTGGAGCATGTATTTAATTGAAACAGATGTATTCCAACATCCTAAACTGCAAAACAAACTTTGGATCTAGATTATTGCTTATTTGTTTGGGTTTTGGGGGGAGTTTTTGAATGCACTCTTGAAACCAGAAGTCAATACAAAGCAGACTGGTAATATCATTTATTTTATAACAGCTGGTCAGAGTGTTCTAAAAAGGATCTAGATCAAATCCTGATACCAAAGTAAATCAATTTTTACACAGCAGAGTTTTTACTTTATCAAGGAAATTTTGCCTGACTTCACAAAATATTCTACGGTTTACTCAAACAACCATCACCTGTACAATTCATCACCTGACAAACAACTTACCTTTGAGTCCTTGTTATGTGCTGGTCTTCCTCTACACGTTTACCACTTCCCTCTCCACTGTCTAAGAGGACTTTCAGAAAATTCAACCACAGGCCCTGCATACATTTTAAAAGAAAAACATGATGATATTTTCATTCATGTAATTGAAGTATAAACTTATCTCCTTTTTTCATTCACATTGTTTAAAGAGGATTCATCTTTGAAGTTGATAACTAAAACTTTCGACACAGGCACACAATTACACAGACGTGACAGAACGAAACCCCTCATTATCAGAATCATAGAATATTGTGTGTTTGAAGGGGTTATAAAAATTATCTAGTTCCAACACCACTGCCATGGCCAGGAATATCTTCCACTAGACCAGGTTGCTCAGAGCTCCATCCTCGTCTTGAACACTTCCAGGGAATAGGGCCTCCCCAGCTTCTCTGGGCAAACTGTGCTGGTGCCTCACCACCCTCACAGTAAAGAGTGTCTTCTCATTATCTAATTTAAATCTACTCTCAGCTTAAAACCATTCCCCCTTGTCCTGTCACTACACACCCTTGTAAAGAAGTCCCTCTTCAGCTCTCTTGCAGGTCCTCTTTAGGTACTGAAAGGTGCTATTAAGGTCTCTCCAAAATCTTTTCCAGGCTGAACAACTCCAGCTCTCAGCCTGTCTTCATAGGTGAGGTGCTCCAGCCCTCTGACCATCTTGGTGGTCCTCCTCTGGGATTGCTCCAACAGGTCCATGTCTTTCCTGTGCTGGGGACCCCAGAGCTGAAAGCAGTACTCCAGGTGGGTTCTCACCAGGGCAGAGCAGAGCAGAGCAGAGCAGAGGGCCAGAATCACTTCCGTTGACCTGCTGACCATACTTCTTTTGATGCAGCCCAGGATGCAGTTGGCTTTTTTGGCTGCAAGCACACATTGCTAAGTATCATTGAGCTTCTCATCCATCAGCACGCCCAAGTCCTTCTAGGCAGGGCTGTTCTCAGTCCATTCTCCACCCAGTTTGTATTTGTACTTGGGATTACTCCAATCCACATGCAGAACCTTACACTTAGCCTTATTGAACTTCGTGGGGTTCACATAGGCCCACCTCTCAAGCCTGGCCTGGTTCCTCTGAACGCCACGCTTTCCCTCCACTGTGTCAGCTGGACAACACATCTTGGTGTTGTCAGTAAATTTCCTGAGGGTGCACTCAATCCCACTGTCCATGTCATCAACGAAGATATTAAACAGCATCAGACCCAATACCGGCACCTGAGGAATGTCACTTGTCACTGCTCTCCACTTGGACATTGAGATTTTGACCACAACCCTTTGAGTGCAATTTCTTATCCACTGAGTGGTCCATCCATCAAATCTATATCTCTCCAGTTTAGGACAAGGATGTCATGCAGGACAGTGTCAAATGCTTTGCCCAAGTCCGAGTAGATAATGTCAGTTTGTTTTCCCTTATAGATATTTATGAACAAGAGGCTAACACAATAATCAAGTAGCATGATAGATTGTAGGGAAAAACCCTCACATTTTAAGAATCTGGAAGACAACAAGTATATAAGGTCCAGCCAGCACAGATATGTCAAGAACAAATAATGTCAAAAGAGCCTAATTACCTCCTGTATCACAGGGAACTGACACTGGCAGTCAAAATGGTTCTCATGTATTTTTTTAAAAAAGTTTAACCCAAAGGAAAAAGACATTAAGACCATGTGCAACAAATACTCTTGGGAGATGAATACTGAAGGACAATTTGTTGCATTGTAGCTCCCAAAAGAAAGGTCTAGAGAAGATATAAACTGTTGACTGTGTTAAAAATTTCAAGAAATGACATCATCCTGTGAGCATAGTCCAAAGGATGCATGAAATAATCCCTTCCTCAGTTCAGAACTTAAAGAGCCTTGGCTGTAGCATTTTGCCAAGTTTTGAGCTGTCACCAAAGAAAAAGATGCAAATCTCTTCAGTGAAGTTCAAAAGATAGCAACAACAGTAATCAGACACCATAACTCAAAAGAGAGCTTGACTGCATAAAGCCTGTTATCTATCAACATTAACAGCTCTAGCATAGTAGAGTATTACATCAGGTGTCTACTGCTGAGTTTGTGTTTAGAAGTGATTTTTAATATATGTACATCACTATATACACGACTTTATGAGGATAGAATGAGAAAGCACCAAGCCAGTTTTGTAGTTTTATTCCTAATTTTAGAAGGATGAGCATACATTTTCACTGACATCCCTGAAAATCTGTGATTGGAAATGACACTGGAAACCATAAATCACCAGAATCGTTACCTGTTCTTAAAGTGCAATTTGGTTTCCTAGGCATTCAACTCTTTGGTGAAACTGTATTGGAAACTGCAGAGCTACTACCTTCTAAAACTGGTCTAACATAGTAGAATGATTCACAAAAAAAGATTTACCACTGAACAGCAATGCCCATAACAGCTTTAGGATTAGAAATTCTGATGCTTCAGTGCTCTTCAGACAGGGTTGTCTAGGATAAGGACAATCATGTCTGCATGATATATTATTGCACCATCAAGTAGATGTGAAGCATCCAGCAATGGTCATAGCTTGAACTGGATATGGAAAACACTGAATCATTACTCTGTTCTGGAACACATTTCTTATGTTCCCAAGCTCTCAAGCACCTGGCCTTCAGCAAACACACGAATACCTAAAAATACACCCATGAGTAGATGTTTGCAGAAGTGGCACTGAAGAAAACTGGCAGATTTGGTGACAAATTTCTGCTCTTTTCTAACATATAAACATGGTTATAAAGAGAACAGACTGAAGCTTCAGTATGAACTGCTATTATTAAAGCCCATCTACCTGAGGATTTAAAATATTTTTGCTTATTTACATAAAGCAAAAGAAGTGAAAACAATGTTGCTGCAATGTGTTGCAACATATTGCACATTAAGGTATTACGGTTTAATGCTATTGAGGGATCTCAGAGTCTTAATGTGAAATTGCTACTGATATTGAAAAGCATTATTTCCCATCTTAGTTCCAGCTCTAGAATAATTTGGAGATCTTATGTGGTCACAACAGTTTCTGTCATGTTGTAGAAATTATCTCACACTTTTGTGGTGTCCTGTCAAAAACCATAATAGCATCATCCTTTGTGTTCAGTGCCTGACAACAAGAATAGACTTTATTCATTATATAAGCTATATTAGTGGATTTTTGTTGTTTGGGATAACAGCTGTGATTAGCAGAACTGAGCACACGTCTATATTGCAAGAGTTATTTCAAAAAAGCAAAATTTATTCCACTGAGCAAAGCTACACAATATCATTACCTCATTTTAAGCTATTATAATTAAATTCAAGTAATTATTTACTCAGTTCAGATTTGACAGAAGTATAGAGTTACTAGGCTGCCAGGGGCATTTTTAGACACTTTCACTCTTTTAATTTTCTCCAAGTTGGAGTAGCCTGCCTCCGAATCTTTCAACAAGATAAATAGGAAGAAAATAACCAGTGCAGAACAAATGAAGTTTTCAAAAGTAGTTCCTTTTGGATTTGCGTAGTTCACACACATGAATTGTCCCAAAATACCTTGGAAAATCAGAAGCTGGTCATTTACTTACAGCAGAAATATTTACCCTCTCCCCATATCCTCCACATATCTTAACTGATGGAAGAAGATTTTAAGTTTTGCTGAGGCTTAGATAAATCTCCTGGGATCTCCTAAATAAAGAGAAACCAAATGTTATCTCTGCTTAGCCCATCGGTTCTCTGAATGTTTTGTCAAAACTGAGGATTTTTCCAAGTGAGTGAATTTTAACTGTAAGTGCCACTACTAATTTAAGTTGGTTTAAATTTGTTCCTCTTTCAGAGGGGTGTTCATGGCATTGGCTGTCTACATTGGTGCAAAAAAATTACAGACTAGCTAGATAGTTCAATGTTTATTTAATTTTATCATGCAAAAACTGTGGCCCTGTGCCAGGTATAAACTGCACTTACAATAACAAGAAGCTGTTCCTTTGGGCTTTTAGAAGTTACTTCAAAAGTCAAAGTTTGTCTTGCTTCTTTTGCAATTAATGAATCTTAGCAACTACTTAAATCTTGTGGTGGACTAAATGCAATTTCTTACCTTGCTGATGTATGCTCTCTCATGTGTGTATAGCACTCATGACTTTTGAATCTTAATGAAAGTCAGACAAAATTACATATAGAAACTTAATTTTGCTTCCCATCTTTCACTTGCCCCCGGACATGGATTGCTGAAACTACAGCTTAAAATCAGTATCAGAAAGCTTTTGTTCAATTTTCATATTTAGATGTTATAAAGGTTCTGAAATTTTTAACAAATTGATTTAAGTTTCCATGTAATCTCTGATTATTTTTCTAAGTTTTTTTCTCATAGGCATTGAAGAAAGTAATAGATGAAGTACTCTTCAAATTGATTTCCACTTTCAAAAAAAAAGTTTCCTATGAATAAGTTCCAAACGAAAATACAGCAATACTGTTAAATCCTTAGCTTTAGTTGACATATAGGGTTGTAAAAAATTAAATCAATGGGACAAGTATCAAGACCTTATAATTTTGTTATGGGATTTGTCTTCCAATTCCATTGTATTGTTTCTTATTACAGTTAATTAGTCTTCTGTTTACTATTTAGACACAAGTAAAATAAAATAAAATAATCGAAGATAAATAAAAAATTAAATAAAATTAAGTGTAATCTTGAAACTAGAAGGATCATCATTTAATTTTTTTTCAGCATATTTCTCTTTTCATTCCCTCATTTTTTCCCATTATGGATCCTAAATATTTTCAAATGCGATCCATGGATTTCCACATGGGAAGGTATTTGGGCTTCTATAAAGCCTCATTAAAGTCAGTAGATGCCCCTGGGCATACTAAATTCTCTGTACATCAAGCTCCTTTTTCAGATGAGTTTCTTGGAGCGTATACCAGTATTTTCAAATTTGTATGCCTAAAGCAAGTGATTTATATCAAAGTGGCACTATTTCCACAAGGACTGACAACCGAACACACCCAGGAAAGCTAACATGAACAGTAAATGATTTTGGAAAAAGTGGTCATTATGTATCTGCATGATCACCAGTGAAAACAAAATTGGAGTACTGCAGCTCATTCTGATATCTGCAATATAAAAGGGAGATTGGCAGACTGAAGAGAATGGAAAAACCCCATTTACCTCATCAAAAGAGAAGCCTGACATATTATTTAATCAAAGGATTGGAATACATCCAAGAAAATAGAATACCAACCTTTTTTAAGAATAGAAATATATTACTTTAATAGAAAAATAAAAGGCTTTAAAACTCTGGATAGTAAATCCATGCAGATTTATATTAAAAATACAGATATCCATATGTCATTATGAGAGAGCTTAGCAAGTCAACTCTCAAAATATATTACTGAAGTAAAAATAGTTCTCCACTTCTTGACAACTTCATTTCAAGACTGATTGCCTTTCTTTAAAATATATTTTGTGACATTTTACCACAATTGTAATTGGATGGAACTGTGTGGCATATGGTGCTATCACCAAATCAGGTGGACATTTCTGCCTTTTAGAGTGTAAAAATTGGTGAAGAGCTCTCAGAAGAAAATCACAGGTGTTATATCCCCATTTTTGAGAATATGCTTTTCAGTAGCATAATCAATGATAAGCTATAAATCCAGTACACAGTTCATAAGAAAAAAATGTGGAACAACACTAAGGATATTAAAAGATAAATAAATTTTAGTGATAATTGAGGTATATAATGTGTGTCTAGGTACCTAAATAGAGCTTTTTTTGTTAATGACCTTTTTTTTCAGTTGAAAAATATTTTGAAGGAAAAAAATCATTATGGAATTTTGGTACATGAACTAAATGCCCTGAAAATTTGTGAGGTGACAACAGAGGAGAGGAAGTTTAGCATTTCCTCCTCCATCGTATTTGCAGTAACATTAAACCTCCCTGTAAATCAGCCAGCCTCAGGGCTACTTGAGAGGGACCAGCCCTATCACACACAGCCTGTTTCATTACAGGAGGCAAGGTCTGAGAAGGAAGGTAATAGTTTCATTAGACCAGTTTAGGTTTGGAGTGAATTCAATCTTCTGTGGAGACCAGCAAGGAGGAAGTCAATTAATGCCTGTTGTGATGATGTTTTCTGTGGAGTGGATAACCAAAAGATAACTACTGTGTGCCTCTTGGGAATCCTTCCCCTCATGCCCTTCTTTTCCCAGTGGTAAACTTCTGGGTGATTAAATTAACTGTCATGCAGCTTCAGTGCCCTCTGTGATGCATGATGGGGCAAAGTTAAACTCCCTGTGGACTGCAGGCAACCAAATTCTCCAAATAATTCTCAGATAGAAAAGACAGATTTTAATCTTCTATTTGCTTAGGTACTGTACAGGAGTTTCAAGATTTAGTTGCAGATGCAGATATCCTACACAGATGCTTATTACTCATGCCAGGCAGATACAATGTGTTTTGTATTGCTGGTGAAATTGATGCTAATATGAACAAAAACAGACACCTTCAGAAGTTTGTCAGAGTTCATAGGTGGCTATTTCACTTCATATGAAACGAAATATTTTCTGATCAATCAGTGTCGACATTAAAAGCCTGTTTGCTCTTATTTGCTACTACATGGAGTATTTTCTTGTGTTTCATTTAAAAGCTTGTATTTTAATGAAGGCATTATTTTGCTTTCAAAAGCAACACAAAAATGAGAAGCTCATAATTCTCAGGTGCTCACTGAGGTCATTCTAAGTGTGGAAAAACAGCTTAGCCAAACTTTTGGTGGTGTAGGTTCACTGACATCAACAGGGCTTACACGAAAAGTTAATCCTGCCTGATGAATGTGCACAGCACATGGTGAACTAGAAAACAATATCTTAGCTGAAAAGAAATGGTTGTGAGGCCATCTTAGGTGGAATATGCTAACTGTTCCTTTGTTATTCTGCTCCTACACACCACTAAGGAACTTTTCACTAAGCCCATGAATGCAGAGTAACTATTTGCCAGCTTATATTAGGGCTTTCTCCCAGATTTATTGTACTATACTGTGCGTTCACAAACCATGTGAGAATAAGGACCAATGAATTTTCTACTGTTCAGCAGAACTAGATTGTTTCTTGTGCTTGTGCTCTTCCAGCTATTAGGAAATATTGCCTCTAGGCGTGGGCACTGCATACTAGGAGAAAAAAGATAGATGCATAATGGAATTCAGAATTTTGCTTTTTGCAGACACTTCCATCCTCCTTAAAAATGCATAATCATAAAAAAAGTTCAGTGTTTAAAACAACCAGGTATCATGGAGCAGGCATTTTTCTAGAGCAAAATAAGTCTGAATGTTTCTTTGAACTAAAAAGTTAATTAAAATCTACACTATCATATAATATTTTTAATTGATCCAAACTAAAGAATGTGTCCAGTATCAATGCCACAGAAGTCAATGAAAGTCCCTTTTTTCCCCCTAAGTATCATCCCACATATCCAGTTTCAAATATCAACACTTTATGAAGTTCTATTTAAACCACACACTGAGTTTCTTTGACACATTTAAAAAACTTTGTTTAACCTCACATGGGAAAAGGTTTTTTTTTTTTCCTCGGAGTTTTTGAAGTTGAGAAGAGGCATGATGTGGATGGCTTATTGAGGCACAGAGCTCTCCACTGACCTCAGTGCCTTTGTGCCATCAGTAGTAGCTCGTGCCACCTGATGTCCGCTGGTGTAGCAACAGAGCAGTGCTGTTCTGCTCTGAAGAGAAGAGCACGGGGGCTCGCAGATCTCCCTGGGAACAGTGACACGGGGAGGTGGATAAGAGCCACAGCTGGGTCTCAGACAGTACAATGACAGTGAGCTCCAACATCATCCTAAAGTGCATCATACTGGAGGTTTCATATTCATATCTCATCTTTTAACTATTCTTTGTTTCTGTAGAAATGATCTGTGGTATGCACATGATCTAACAAAACTATTGTTTAAGATAATCCACCACAGATGCCTTATTTTTAAAACATGGACTTGCCTAGTGACTGCAACAATGGAGGCAAAAACAAGAGGCAATAAAGATAATCAGAAATATTCAGAGTCCTTCCTGAGTGACTCTTTTTGAAACTGAAACAAGCAGAAATGAAGGGAAACTCCTTCTGGTTTTGTAAATAAGGAGTATTTTGCCTAAGTCATGACTCCAGAAGTCCAAAACAATAACTGACTACTTATTACATTTGTTGATACAGACATACTGAAGAGCTAATTGAATATGGAAAAACCTTTCTGTAAACAGCCAAAATAATTATGCCAGCAAGGATTTAAGCAATTAAAAAATACCACCAATTCTCACAGAAAGAACAGTAGTAACTAATCTCACTAGTGAAGATGAATTTTCAATGTCCTTCAATTTCCTTCCAAGAATATTCTATAGATTGTGTACTTCACTGTTTCCATCAGAAACTTCTTCTCCTTATATTTAAGGTTTTCCCCACTTGGATGCTGTTTGAGAACACAGTTCTTTCTCCCTCAGTGTACCACCAGAAGACAGAAAAATTCCATTTTGGTGAGGAATTAACTTTCTCCTTTGGGAAAAAAGGGGCTCGGGAGTCCCAAAATATTAAACAAGCTAACTCTACAGCATCTTCTGCTGACAATCACTTAGGACTCAGGCCGGTCAAAAGTAAAATATTTAGTGTACCATAAAGCCTGCAAGTACAGACAGTAAGTTGGGCCAGATTTGGAAAGATGGTCTTTTTAAAGGTCGAAAAGCAGAATCCATAATTAAACAATTTAGAAGCCAGCAAGGAGATCATTAGAGCAATTTCTTAATTAAGTGGTCCAGAATACTGGGAATATTTTATCACTCTGACATAAACCTTATCACTAAAGTTTCAAGATAGAGAAACTGTCATAAAAATCACATAGAAATTTGGAGATACTGCAATTATCCACAGAAAGTATGCTCTAAAACCACATTCAAAAATAAGTAAGTTAAAATAATTGCCTCCGTTTATTCTTTCTTTATAAGATGCACATGGTAGGGAAAAAAAGTTTTTTAATGAATGTTTGACATAAAGCAGCATGATTATTTATAATTTTAGTAGAATTACATTTTCAGTTCACAGCAACTAGAACAGAAAAACAGAATTAACTTTTGATTTGGGTTTTAGTTCAGCATTATTTTTCTGTATACATGTAAGCATATCTTTACAGATAAAAGTTCTCTTAGAACAACTATTAGTAATTCAAAAACTTAATACATGTTGCATGAATTTAAGAACATCAATCACTTCTTTAGAAATTTAATTCATATTAACTGTGTGTATTTTACTGACTAAGAGGAGCCTATTTGTGTAGATCACAGGTTTTGGATAGTTTGCTTGTGAAAAATGGCTTCCAGATGTACCTAAATGAATAGTCAAAAACTATTTGCTGTGGAAAAAAAAGCCAAAGAAACCAAAAACCCTAACTAAACAACAACAAACAAACAGACAACAAAACCCCCAAACAAACAAAAAAACCCAACAGGCTTTCATTTCCATCACTCAAAGGAATTCCCAAAATTTGTGGGTCACGCAGTCCTGCCACTGCTTTGGTCTGGCAGAAGGGCCCCTGGGAAAGGATCTCTCAAAACATTTCCACAGGCCAGCCTGACTCCTGCAAGGCTTCCAGCTGGTTTGATGACCTTGGTGATAGTGTGCCAGTGGCTGAGGTCAGATCTGTGCTTACAGGCATCACTACCCAGCCAAAACAGACAGATGGTCATGTAGGGTCAGGTAGTGCAGATAGATTTCACTGTCAATGACAAACACAGTCAACGCAAAACAAGAAATATGTATTTTCTAAAGGAGAAATTGATTTAGGATGAAGTCAGTTCTCTCCTCCTGAAAACTGTTAAACATTTCAGGCTTCTAGCTTTATTCTTCAGTTTTCTGAAATTAGCAAATTATCCTATTTACTGGAAATCAATTGCATAGTGGAAGCAATACTTTCACAGACAAAAAGCTCTTGACAGAGTCAGAATTTCTATCCAGACATAAGATTGTGTGTGGGTTCCTCCTTGCAATTTGCCATCTTATGAATTCTCAAACTTGTACAAGGGACATGCCTTAAGACTTTCAATCTCAACACCTTAATAAATACTAATGCAATCTAGGATTAATTAATGGTAAGGAGCCTGAGTGGCTTATGTCTCCTAGTTCGCAGTGTCAGCGAGAGAAGCCACTTCACACTGGCAGAAAGGTAACACAGAGAAGCACGTAGATGAACAGCCATACTGTTGCTGTATTACCAACACATGTCAAAGTCCTGTGACAACTTAGAAAATATTAAATACATTATATTTTTAGAAAGCAAATACTTCATACTTTTTAGATGGCCTAAAATTTCACTATATGTCTTCATAATTTTGTGCATTCCAAACTTCTGTGTAACAATTTGTCATATGTTGAGTATTCATCTGTATACAACAGCTGTAATTTCCTCCAACTTGTCTTCAGTAACACCACAGAGAGGATAAGTGAGCAACTGCCTGCTCCTTCTCTTTCCTCTGGTAATCTTTCTGCCAGTAAGTAAGCCTTCTCCAACACTATTATACACATGCAAGTCTTTTTCCATTTTACACAGACATAAGAAAATTAAAAAAATGTTACATTAGTACAGTTTTCTCTCCTGTTTGCCCCAAGAGAATTTAGACAAAGTCTTACTTATTGACAGCTTGGCATCTACAATGATACATCTTAGACATACAGTTACAGAATAAATGCTTTTGTGTTAAATCAGAATCTGTTTTTCTCTCTATACTCCAATTTTTCAATAAGACACTGCATAGGGCAGTTCCTTCCTGCCATAAAATCATTTTCTCTCTTAAGAAGACACATTGATTATTTTTAACTTCTGGATCACTTTCACTTTTGCAAATGCTTCTTCAATGAAAAGCCATTTAAAGGCAGGTGAATATTATCACCCTTGTTTTACAAATAGAAAACTGTTACACTAAAAAATTACCCAGTTAACCAAAGGTCTTGCACCACAAATGAGAGTACAAATATCCTAATTTCCAGAGAAGTGTTTGAACATCTCTCCTTCACCCCATTGCCTCTGTTTCCAGAGCAGCTTAAATAAGAGATCACACCCATACATCAGCTGACATGAAAGCAGAATTATGTATTAAATATTTTGACAAGGGCTAAATATTATCCTCTCTCAAAAATATGAAGTGCAGATAAAACAAAAAGGAAGCAGATTTATCAGACATCCTGAAACTTGTTTTCCATATAGACCAGAGTGCAAACTGCAGTCGATGACAAAGGTTTTCTTCTCTGCATCCCACCTCAGGCTCCCAGCACAATCCCTGGCAATACATGATGAGAGGAAACAGTGTAAGTTTCAGTGACATACATTTCACATTTTGAACTTGATAGTGATTCCATATCAGAATTTTCTTTTTCATAGCCTGTTACTACGCTTTAATATTAATGTTTGGTGACAAAAAGCAGTGCATTTTATATTTTAGAATGTTTTAAATTTAAAATATTTCCTTTTAAAAATAGAGAACTAATTGTATTAAGCTATTTAACAAAAGTTCAATAATTGGACACTCCTTGGTCATTTTTATTTTGACTGTGTAACAGATGAGCCTTAATCAGAGTCTTTACAGGTTGTGAAGTATTCTGGAATACAGTATTTAACACAAATTGTGTATGTTACTTCTAGAGAAACTACACTGTCTAAAAATATGCTACATTATGTCAATGCTTAAATAAAATGTCACATGGGTTTATGTTCCTAGATCCTGCAGCAATTCAACTGCATTAAATTATTCTATTTAAAAATCCAGTCCTCAAGTGCTAATTAAATAGTATAACTAGTTACAAGATAGATCAAGTATGAAAGGTTTCAATTGAGATTGCTATCATCTCCACTGTGACAAGTGACTTAGGAGGGAATTTTTGATTACAGGTAAAGCATTTCAATGGTTACTGAGTGTGCCTAACCTGTTTGTAAAAAAAAAAACCTCACAACAAAACAAGCCCCATCCTGGCAGAATTGAAGAACATACAAAATTTACTCTGTTTATCTACAGAAATTATACAGAAAATGTGATAACAGTAATAAAAAAATACTCCAAATAGGGTTGCAAAATATAAAATTTAGGGTTTTGGGAATAAACACCTTCTTGAAAGACCTGCATACTCCTTTGAGATAAATATTCACTGACAGCTGCTTTCAGTGTCAAATGGAAGTACTACTGATTCATAGGTTAACGGGTAATTTTTAGGTTAGTCAGCAGAAGTTTCCGTTAAACAGCATTTCTCTCTTTGCTTCATCTTTTGTGAGAATGGAGTAAGAGAAGAAAATGACTACCAGGGGCATTTGCAAGGCAACAGAAGAAGCAGCAGGACTTTTGAGGCAGACGGCTGCCGGCACTCAAGCCCAGCCACATTCCCGCGCACTCCTTGGGTGTGGGAGCCGCAGACCAGCCCCCTGATTCATTACAACAGAAATGCCTGGCAAGCTACCCAGCCAGCCACAATTTACTCTTTGTGAAGCACAGCCTCGAGTACAAAGTAACACATTCTGTTCTGAGTGAGTATGACTGCACATAACTAATGGAGACTTGTAAGATTTATTAGAGGGCAGAAAGCTGTTCCTTTCTGTGCTGATCTCACTGGTTATTAAACTTTCTGTGGGTCCTATATCATGCATAACATTTTTCTATTAGCTAAAGAAGCAGCTTGGCTGTAATAGAGATGCACTTTTAACAGTACTATAAAAAAACTAGGTTCAGGAATTAGCAATAAATAAATAATGTGAATTAACATAATAATTATATTAAAAATTCTATACCATCTTTTTGCATTTGATGTTCACTTAGCGTCTTATCTTCAGGATTAGGAAAAAAATGCATTTGACTCTCACAGTAACTGCTTAATTACCCCATTTTTTGATTCAGTGTACTGACAGAAAGCATGCACTCTGTGGGCAAGAGCAAAAAGTACTGCAATAAATTAATTAACATACTTTTTGCTGGGAAGGATTGAAACAAAAATAATATAGGTGGATCTGGAAAAAAGGCAGTAATTGAGGAAGAAAGAATTCAGCAAGGGGTTCTGGCTGAAAACAGTTGCTATGGACAGAAGCTTTTGTATTAGTTCCAGGAGATTTTGCATATGGTCCATGTTTGGAGATGTTGTATTTTAGAGAGAAAAGAGATTACACCACATAAGAGGCATGAAGCCAATTTTCTCTCCTTTACCTCAGCGTAAATCCAGACCAACTCATGAAAGATTTACAGTGGTAGGCTGGTGAACAATATTTGATCCATAAATTAGAAGATAAAAACCTGAGATGAAGAGAGGAGGAAGGAGAGACATAGAACTAGAGTGTGTCCTAAAGGACAAAAATTAGTGTCTCAGATCAAGAAAAAACTGTCAATTTTCAATTAAATATAAAGGTTAACTATTCCTAAATAGAAAAACTAACCATGCAGTACAATTTTGTGGTTTCTCAACACAGAGTAACTGGTTATATGAATAGTTCTAAAGGGCTAAGACAAACAAAAAAGAAGAGCTTAAAAATTAATAATTTAGGACCAGCACTGAAGTAAGTTTGCATGCTACTTTACGCTTCTTTTTCTAACAAACTTTTCTTGATCTTTTCCTTCTTTATTTTCACTGGCACTCCACTTTTCTCTCTCTCAAAGAGAGAAAAATAACAGGAATATCTAATATTATAGGTCATAACTGATCAATTATGTTGACTATAAAGCAATTCTATGGTTGTATTCCATCAGAAAATGTTCAATAGAACACTTAAGACAAGGGGAATTGGTATCTTTGTTTTTTAGCAAAAGATGCAGAGCCAGGATGCTGTGTAGCCCAAAAAATAAATGAAGGTATATGAACTATGCAGAAAATTCACTTTTGTTCCTTCTAAAATATTGTACTGTTTTGCCTGTGGCTTTTTCCCATCTATAAATTGTAGTAGCCTATACTACTGGTCAGAAAAAAGGCCACTTATGGTCTATACTGCATTAGTAGAAGTGTCAAGCCCTTTAACCTTTAATATTTACTCTGACATTTGATCTAGGGAAATTTTCTTGGTAGGAGATATCTCCATGACATACCACAGTTTCTTGACAACTGTACTCTTTATATTAAGGAAATATTTAGCATTATCAGAAAGTCTCATTGAGCTTTCCTTATTATGAAAGAAGAAAGGATCACTTTTGCTGTAAAATGTTGATGAGGTTTATTTAAATGTTGTTTCATAAAAAAGGACATGGAAAGGAAAAATGTCATAGGGGCACTGTACTTTAAGCTGATTTACAGCTGTTAGTTGGGTCTTTCTATTTTCCTGACCATCTTTATACATTCATTGTCTTGATAGGGATCTGGTTTGTAACTGGGGTATTGGTAATACGGATTTGAAGAAATAATAATAATAATAATAATAATTATTATAATAATAATAATAATAATAATAATAATAATAATAATAATAANTAATAATAATAATTATGATTATTATTATTATCATTATTACTAATATTATTATTACTATTATTATTAACAACAACAATAACAATAATAATAACAATAATAATAACACAACCTTAACAATATAACAATAACAATAACAGTAAGGACAAAACTATTTTATGTGATTATGTCAGTATCATTGCTTTCAGTCATAAACAGATTTTTTTGTGAGTAAATATGCAAATGATATAAATATTCAAATAAATTCATTGGCTGCATTCAATTAGCCTGGCAAAATTACCTGTCCTATTATAATAAGGTTGTGAAATACAATATTTAGTACAGAACCTGAAAAAGTCAGTGTGCTAAATGAAAATGACATGGTTTCTACTAAGGCTATAGTATGATTCATCATCTATCTAGAAATAAATTAAAAAAAAGACAACATCTCAGTGACTGTGAATATTATATTATTTTTTCAGTGCATAGCACAATATTCATTATGAATATTTAGATCCAAAACGGTTCACCATGAGATGTTTTGATGAAATGTTTTGACTTCTGGATATGTTTTTAGACATGGTTCTGGCTCCACTGCTCACTGCTTACCCTAGGGCATGAGGAGAAAAATTCCAGTAGTCTTGGGGAAATGATCAAATGATTCTTCCACAAATTAAGATTTCTACATACTACATCTTTTCCTGCATAGGCTTTCTGTTGCTCATGAGGTTTTTCTGACCCACACTGTAGTTGTAGTTTTACAAGTAAGAGCCAGAATTTTGGTGAAACCCTTTTGAAAGAGAATGACATAGTGATGACATATGAACGATGTATAAAAATAATGGCAGCCTGCATTTTTATGTTGTGTGTATGCCATCTTTCCAAGTATTTAAACTGATGCACTTTTTAAATGGTCCTGGAAATACAAATGCAAAAATTCCCGTATTTCTGCTACTCAGTATTATATAATTCTGATTAGCTGACTTGAGTTATGAAATTTTCACTTTAGTGAAAGCCATAAACAATCAAAAATTAAAAGGCTCTAACCTCATGAAATAGTCTTCAAAATGTCCAGAAGTTTTCTTCTTTCCATTCTTCACTGCAGCCATGAAAATTCACTTTTCCAAGCTTTTATCCTTAACTTGAAGAAGTAAATCTTCTGGAGTGGGGAGGATAGGGTGGATAAAAATGACCAAAGTGAGGCTCAGAGCTTGGCCTGAGTAAAGGATAAAACACCACAGTTAAAATCACACAGGTTGATACAATAGACTTAATAACAGCTATTCTTTCAAATTATTAAACTAATTCTCTGTTGTGAGTTAAATAAAACTGTAAACTCTTCAGGGCATGGCTCAATTCTTTTTCAATAGAACATTAATACAGAAGAGGCCTATTCCTAATTGGAATTCTTCAGCTCCTCTATAATATAAATAAAAACCATAATTAAAAATGTACTAAGATAAAAAGAAACAAAAAGTCCTGTAAATACCACTGAATATTGCTATTATCCTTGTGGCATTAAAAGTTCACTGCTTATTTTGTTACAGAGCAATTAAAGGCAGGAAACTTTCAAGGTGCAAAGAAAAAGAAGTGAAGACTTTCATTGTGTATATTCTCTTTCATGAAGCCAAGGACAAAACCAGACAGCAGAACTGAACCAAAATTGAGAGGAACATGTTAAAATCAGTCTGGAAGTATCGTGAAACCACAGAACAGAAAGGCAAGCGAAATTTTATTCATACAGTGTGTTAATTTTATTGTGGGAAATAAGTCATATGGAAACAGTAACTCAATTTTCAAGGATCAGTGCTTAACCAGTTAATGCCTGAAGAGGCAGACAGCTGTCAGACAGAAATGCTGGGATTAACCTTTGCTGACTGTAAGACAGGACCACATCTTATCTACTTCCTTGTGAGAAGTGAATCAAAAAAGTCTTTTTCATACCACACTTGCTACAAATAAGACAAACCTATCCGTCGGGGGTAGATGCATTGAACGTGACTCTATTAGCTCTTTCTCTCTAACATAGCTCTGAAATTCATACTACAGGCATAGAAGGCATTTATTTAACTTCCAAAACATAAGACTACAAAAATGACAGTTTAGGAGCAGAAAAAAATATGCAAAGAAATTTTCTATCTCACTAAGGTTAATGCATAACCAGCATTTACTTTATATCCATAATGCAGTGAGAAATAAACTAGATGACAGATGTTTTCTCCCTCCCCCTTGTCTGTTATAGCATGAGTAGACAAACAATCTCAATCACTGGCAGATGTGTGCTATGGAAACACTGTGCAGAGGTGGTTAATTACTCCTATAAAAGGACAAAATGCAACTGCATTATTTATTTTGAAATTACAAACACAGTAAATTGTGAAATAATCATTACTAACATAAAGGTAATTCCATGTTCATCTCCAGGAACAATCAATAAACCCATGTATTCAGTAACTGACATCCCTTTATGAGTGAAAAGGAAGTGTCTAAGTGAAAAATATTTACAGAAGGTATATGAATGCTTCTGCAAATAAACCACAAAACATTAACAATTATACTGTATTTAACTAGACTGTTATGCAGCTATACAGAATAAAAAAATATATTATGTTTTGCTACGTCTCTTGATAGAGTTGTCACTTACTATGAATAATGCACCTGTTTCCTAGTCATAAAAGTAAAAACACCGCCTTCAAAACCACCTTAACCTTTAGAACCAAGGTTAAAAAAGTATTACACACACATTGGGTAGATTTTCTAGTTCAGTACTAATTCTCCTTTGTCAGAGGAATAGGTTCACTTGGAAACACCTGTATTTCAAGACAGTGATGCACATAGAAGAGTGTATCCTCCTTTCCTCCATGATACTCAGGTGATCTGACTTGGTAGGAGACATGGTACAGACCCCGGTTGGGAGGAAGGAAGGAAGTTAAAGGTTTTTAACTGATAAAGGTTTTTAACACTGATAAAAATCAAGATAAGAGAGAAGGCAGCAAAAAGCATTTTGCCAATTATGCTATGTATTGGTCACTCTTTTAAGAAAAGCTGTCTATCCTATGCATTAAAGTCTGTGTCATTCCCTACTGCCAAAACACTGATTGATGTACAGAACTGAACAAGAAAGGAAGCGATCTCTTAATTTTCCATAAAAGTATTTTCACAACGATAAAAGTAGATGTTTAAAATTGAAATAGAAATGTTCAAGAAATGTGTGGTGAATACATATTGCTTATAGAGTCTTAGTTGCCAACCATCCGTGCATAAATGAACCCTACAGTATATGTTTTTACCAAACAGTAATAAGAATAGGTTTCTACAATGGATTGAATAGTATTCTATCAGATATTTTTAAGACTGCAGTAGGAGGTTATAAATTGAGAAAAAGAATGTATTACAGGCAGTACACATTGCTAAGTGCGTAATACAAACTATATTTGCATCAGCTACTATGGTTTTAAATGCCAGAGGATCAGGGGAAGAAATTCTTTAGTAAGTAATGTACCTCAGCTGTGTCAGACAACATTTCTCAATGGAGACTGCTGTACGTAAAACAGAGGCAGGAATGATGGTAAACAGAAGCCATGAATCATTCCTGGAACAGATTTTGAGTTTTGCTCACTGTAAAGAATTGTTGTCTCCACACCTGCGGGCTCCTGATACATAGGCTTACACAGTCTTGGACTCAAACTTCATCTCACTTTGTGCAACCCAAAGAAATGAACTCTCTAGTTTACAAAGCAATAGGAGCAGAACACTGACTGGAATCATCACCTCTATTAACTCCATTGTACTGATTACAATTGGAATTCAAACTCCCTGTCCTCTAGTGAAAATGTTCCAATGAATTATCTCAAGATACTAAAGCACCTGTCTCTGTAAATACAGCTGTTATGTTCCCCATGACATTTAAAAGTATTGGAGGAATTTGAAAAATAGTATTCAACTTGAAATTACTCCGATTTATTTAATTTTTATTTGGTTGGGTATTATGAGGAGTTATATGGAGGAGAGATGTATGCGAACATGATGGTTATTCCTCTCCTTAAATATACTTAAAAAGTAACTGCACTTTGAACAGCCATAATTTTTCAAGTAGTGTTCATTTACTAGCAATTAATGAATGTATTCTGATAATCAGAATATGGGTTATTATCTTAAACTTTTAAAAAGTAAGGAGGTTTTTTCCACCTATGGTAATGGACCACTTGAGATTAATTTATTCATCTTTGCTGCAACAGAAACCCTGCTACATTTGTGATTATGAGAATACTTAGAACTGAGATAATGATGAAGACATGGGTTTCAATACAGAGTTTACAGAACTCTGCAGCTCTCAGTAATGCACCCGACAAAGAAAAGAAAAGAAAATGATAATGAGAAAGAAAAGAAACAGCCATTTTTGATTTCTAGTCTGAGTGTTAATCTTAGACTCTGCACAGGACAGCACAACGCTGTAAATTGCTAGTGTTACTCAATTCTAAAAAACAATGGAAGAAAATGTAAGTAAAACGAGTTCATAAAATTTTAAGAAGCTAAGTACCGTAATCCTATTGCAGTTTAATGAAAACTGGTCTTTAACTCATCTTAGAACAAATCTCTGAAGAATAAACATCTATGACCTAAATGCATAGAGAAAGCAAGGGAGAATTACAAACATACACAACATTCCTATGATATAATGTTTTTACAATATTAAGATTGAAACTGTGTCTAATATTCAGTTTTATTATACCACAGAATCAATTTACCTGATCTCAGCCTGCTGTCAGTCACTAAATGAAATTTTGTGTTGTAGTCTTATCTATTTGACACCTTTTAATGAAAAAGCTGGTACAGTTCCATGGACCTCCTAGCTAAATTATTTTCATTTCCTATAGGTCTTTATTTAAAAGAAGTCAATCCCTTGCAAAAAACCCCAAACAAACAAACCTAACAATAACATAAAGAAACCCAACCCCAAAAAATCCAAATCCAAACCAGGCTAATTAAGTCCTGCACATCTAACCAAAAAGTTAGCATAAAGCTTTTTCTTGTTTTTCTACAATACTAAATTCATTCTTCCCTAAAAATATTTTCATTTACTCAAGGAAAAATATGCCTGTACATCAATGTAAGCGTATTTTAAAACTATTTGGTATAATTATTTTCTTTTACTTGTTTCCACACCAGTATTCACCAGGATTACAGTTTTTCTAGTGGAATTACAGACTTGAGGTTATGTTGGCCAGGCAGAGTGTTTAAGTGAGGTTCAGTTAAGCACGATATGCACACAACATGTATTTTTCTATACAAAAAGCACGGAGGTAGGGTCTCCTGCAGCCTGACAGCTGCAAGAATGCCCAGCCACACATGGGTTGTCCCATAGGAGCTGCTCTTGCAGCCCTGCACACCGAGTGAAAGGAAGACGCAGGCATCTGCTTGAGTGCTTATATCTGCCTAGGGACTCCTGAATGCTTCCTTCTACAATGGTTTTAAAGATTTGATGGTTCCCTAAGAAATTGTGTAAGAAAAATGGGGAAAGAAACACTGTGAGTGTGTTGGAGGGCATTTGACTTAGCCTTCCCTCCCCATCCTTCTCCACCAATAAAAAGATATAAACACAACATGAACATACGGATGTAATCAACAAGCTTAGAAGTACTTTTCTTTTTTAATTTTTTTTCTTCATGGAAAGGTGAAGATCTCAGTGATCATAGAAAGCTTTTTCTAAAGTTTGCTTGCAGCTCACTGCAGTCTAGAGAGTAGAACTAAACAAAACAATAACTGAGTAAGGGTAAAGTCCCAGCATTTTCATTCTCTAAAGTGTTTTCTAAAACCTAATTTCAAGGAATATGGCTTATTGTAGCTGATGTAAATAAGTTTTCTAACTATGATTATGAAGAGATGCACAGAGAACTTTCTGAATTTTAATGAAGACAAATGTAGGGTCCTGTACCTGGGAAGAATAACCCCATTCATCAGTATACGGGCTGGTGGCTGACCTGCTGGAAAGCAGCTCTGCTGAGAAGAGCTTGGGGGTCCTGGTGGACAACAAGCTGTCCACGAGCCAGCAGTGTGACTTCATGGTTGAGAAGGTCAATGGTATCCTGGGGTGCCTTAGAAAGAGCATTACCATCAGATCAAAGGAGTTGATCCTGCCTTAGTGAGGCTGCATCTGGAGGCCTGTGCTCAATTCTGGGCTCCTCAGGACCAAGGAGACAGGGAGCTCCTGGAGTAAGTTCAACAGGGGGCTACAAAGATGATTAAGGGACTGGACAATTTTGCTTATGAGGAAAGGCTGAAGGAGCTGGGTCAGTTAGGCCTGAGGCAACTCAGAGTGGACCTCATCAATGCCTGCAGGTATCTGAAGAGAGGGTGTGGGGGAGATGGAACCAGGCTCTTCTCAGTGGTGCCAAGCAATAGGACAAGAGGCAGCAGGCAGAAACTGATGCACAGCAAGTTCCACCTGAATATAAAGAACTTCGTCACTGCGCAGGTGACCGAGCACTGGAACAGGTTGCCAAGAGAGGTTCTGGAGTCTCCTTCACTGCAGATAATCAAGAACTGTCTGGATGCAGTCCTGTGCCATGTGCCCTAGGATGACCCTGCTTGAGCAGGGGGGTTGGACCAGATGACCCACTGAGGTCTCTTCCAAACTCACCCATTCTGTGGTTCTGTGGTTCTGTGAAAGACATCAGAATACATGTAAGATTCTTCACAGCGCCT
This sequence comes from Oxyruncus cristatus, assembly GCA_013399855.1. Classification (NCBI taxonomy): domain Eukaryota; kingdom Metazoa; phylum Chordata; class Aves; order Passeriformes; family Cotingidae; genus Oxyruncus; species Oxyruncus cristatus. The sequence continues at coordinate 85,359 of VXAY01006841.1, read as the reverse complement.
ATCTGTACACGTGCTGGAGAATAATGCATTGTACTAGAAACCCTGGATATTGTATATAAACTGCACATGCATAACAGAGTACACTTCTGAGAGTTTGGAGGTATATTGTAATATAGAAGAGTGGACTAAATAAAGACCTCATAATCTTAAAAAAAAATTAAAGTAAATATGGTACACAAGGGTAGTCGGAAGCAAATTATTTAATACAGAAGATAATAAACATACTGAATAAACTGTCAAAATGGAACGTCTAAATTTTGTCAGAAGATAGATGAATTTCACACACTAAGCAGCAAAGCTTTGAAGTGAATATATCAAAATATTGGAAAGGGTGGTACAGTAGTTCAAAAAAATATGAGCACTGCAGAGAAAAGCTTTCAAACCAAAGCTAAATAAAGAAATAATAAAAAAAAATGACTGTCTGTAATGCTGGTGTTGCTGTTCTTTGCTGGAAGGGAAAGGCCCAGGGAATTTCCCGTTTGAAACTGAGTAAATGAACAAAATCTATGTTTTGATCCTAGTGTTTGAAGTCTGAGTCCTAAGAAAAAAATATCAACTCATGTTCAATATGCTCAAAAAGAGAAGCAGATGAAATATTTTATTAATTTACAAGTCTCAATAATATTGAAAAACCTATGAATATGAACATTTTGAAGGTATTCATAAAATAATTTAGGAATTATTTCCAAATTTTGACTTAAGAGAAGAGGAATATCCCTTGTTATATAGGAGTGAATAAAAATACCTCTATAAAGGTTACCACAAATAAGCACATCAATGAAAATTAGACTGATCAGGAAAGAAAACTCCATGCAAGAACAGAAAATTTAGCAGATTACCACAAGCACTGAAACAAACAAAAGAATTCTTCAGATTAAATAGAGAAAAATAATAAAAAAAAAAGTAAGACAACTACATCTTAAGGTTTCTTAGTGACTTAAGATTCAAAAAATTAAATCTATGGGTTTAATATCTATAGTGTGGAGCTATGGTCAGCAGAAGTCTATCTCATTATTTAGTGCACTAAAGGATGTATTTGAAGGATATAGGAGTAAGTGTCTCATAACATCCCTAATTAAATATCATTAGAATGGTACTTGAGACATTATATACAATATTAGGCATACAGTAACACAACACACATCTCATTAACTGGAGTAGTTGGTAAGACAATATAGTTAGAAGATTTGGTTATGTATAAAGGGCACTTTGGTCATTAAAAACACCTCCTATATAAACACTGTAAATTACTTTCCAGTTATATTCAGGGGTTATATTTTGAAAGAGTAACCATTATTTACTGGAAAACAATCAACAGTGCTAAGAATGGCATGCTGATGCTCAGTATCAGCTCCCAAAGAGTGAGTTGTTCTGACAGCTTGCAGGGACCTCAAAAGCCTGCGAGTAGCCCCTTGCTTCCACATCTAAATGTGAACAGCTACAGAGAGAGACATAGTGGTGCCAGGTCACTGGAGCAGAAACACAGGAAAATAAAAAAGGGCAGACACCTGACCTAGGACCTGGATTGAGTGTTTCAAGTTAAGGAAGACTAGCAGAGTTCCAGAAAGGAGGGACTTTTTTTTTTTTTTTTCTGTCAGCTTTGCATCTTTTTTTTTTTCTTGTAGGAAAATAAAGGGTTTCAATTCCCATGGAAATACACTGAAAGAGATGCAAGGATGTACTATGAGAAACTCAAAAATTGAACATTACCATAGGGACCATTTTGTGAAAGTATATAGCAGCAAATAAATAAATGAGAATGTAGCATTAATAGCATGGTGAATAAAAATGAAGGACTTCCTCCTAGGACAGGAGTCAAAGCAGGGAAATTTGCATGATTTCTTGCATACTAATCTAGTATTTGCAGAAAATATAGAGGGGCTAAAACAGTCACAGGGCATGTTTTACTTCGGAAGAAAAAAAAGTTAAAGCAATTCAGAACAAAACAGAACCAACCTGTGAACTAAGAAATTATGGCCTTTCATCTTGTGTTTCACTATCAGGACAGAAGCTCTTACATACAAGAGGTGCTAATGCTTGCTTCCTTGAATCCATCCTTTATTATTTCAATTCCTTCCATGTCTCCATTTCCTAGTCCTTTCCTAGTTTTGAAAATAGGTTAGATGCTATTCAATTAGGGTTAGTATATTGTACAGTTACAACTGTAATTGTATAGTTACAGAAATAAGTGGTCAAATGTGTTTTCAAATGGTTGCATGGTTTTAACACAGATGTAGAACATAACAGCAGCAAGAACTAAAACACTACAATCATTGTGACCCCAAGCCTGGTGTGAGGAATATATTTGTGCCCCCGCTCCCTCTTATAACATATAACAAAATCAGAATGACCCATTATCAGAGGAGAATAATGGGTTTGTAAAAATTAAAACGGATGACTGAATTTCTTTTCATTTTGCAGGAAGTTATGTTTATCAGAGCCACAAACATTTGAATTTTTATGAATATAACCCATAGCACTTATGAAAAATGGAGTTCAGATTTCACTTTTTTCATGATCGGAGCCTGTTAGCAACCTCCAGAGCGATACTTCTGTAATGGTATACCCGTGTCCAACCCCCATCTTCTTGGGACACAGACAGAAAGGTAGACAAGGAGGAAGTAAACATGGAAAAAGAGGCAAATAATATGCACAAGAAACATTTACCAACTGATAGAAAGTGCATATTTAAATCAGCCACAGTATCTATGTTAGAGGTAATATTCCAAAACCTCACCAAACTTTTGAATCCTCTTTTCTAGAGCATTACATTGTACAATGTCTTGCTACTTGAAAATCACATGTGTCTCTATGTTTCTGGTTCATGAAATCAATCAAGCTGATGCAGTAAAACACCTTTATGGAGACTGAGCTCACACAGTTAAATGGTACACTAGAAATCCCTTGCTGTTACATAAGGACACATAAACTTTCATGCCAACACTCCACTCTCCCACACACTGTATTTCTAAGACATAGTCATTCTAGTGTTGTACCTTGTAACACTTTCAAAGCCAAAGCCAAAGTTTTGAAAATTCATGTCATCTAGAAGATGTAAAATGGAATTCCAGGATGATGTTTGAAGACTTTTGTAAATTTTATTCTAGAAAGCGCAAATGTCAACAAAGTTGGAAAGTTGACATGTTGAACCTGCAAAATGTATCTGTGGTAACTGAATGAAAATTCATCCTCAGAAGTTATAGGAATGTAACAAAACCCCTAGGTTTTCCATGAGAAGACTACCTTTTTTCTTTTATGGATTTCTTTTCCTGTTACATTTTGTTTTAAGAACCTATATTACCCGCAGAAGAGTGCCTCCTTTAGGTTCCATTTGTTATTTATTGAAGTCATTTGATCACTGTCATTAACTTCCATGGCATAAAGACTAGTTGAATTAATTCATTCGCAAAGAATTGCACACTCATGCTTACAGAATCATTTGCCTAAAAGTTCTAAAATTTACCAACACGCAATTTGCTTTCAAAATGTATTTAAACCTTTGGAGAAACTACTTCAAACATTGGCTTATGTAGCATTTGTATTTTCAGATCAGTCCTCTGTCAAAAGATGGAATAGGAAGAGGGACCAAGAAATCAAAGGCCTGGTGCCTTCTTACCACACATTTTTATTCTTAGTATAGGTACCACACAAATACCATGTTGCATCCTGAAGTTAAAGTCCTCAGTCTACAGCTTGTAAGATACATGAGAGTTGCATCTTCTAATATTTTGTCTCATATATTTCTTAAACACCGCTACATACAGGCCCCAAAATGACCATAATAATGAGTGCACACTTCATAGCTTACAGTAAACATTTCTTCTTTTTCTTGAAACTCATAGAGAAAAAAAATACCTGTCTTAATACCTAATGTTTGTCATTAATCAGATAAAGCATAAATACAAAAAGGCAAACTTTATCTCCTTCTCCAATGTGAAGTTATGCCAGGGAAGAATTGAGTCCACTAACTACCTGCAACACAGATTTATTGGTCACGCTGTAATGATCTTTTGATATGGCATTCCCACAATATTAGCCAGTGAGCTGTTCAGCGTAGCTGCTGTGCTGTTGCCAAAAAGGCTGATTTGGAAATCCAGTTCTCAAACTGAAACAGTCAAATAAATGATCCTTTGTTCAATGATATGTGAAGGTCTTTCAACACCATTGAAGTACTTCTTTAGTCTTTTAACTAATAATTTACCCTAAAATAATCCAATATTTTTACATTAAATGTAGCCAAGTGTTCCTTTGATAATGTGTTGAGTTTGTATGCAAAGGTTTTGGTAGAGAGGGGGCTATAGGGGTGGGTTTTGTGAAAAGTTGCCAGAAGCTTCCCCTATGTCCAATGAAGCCAATGCCAGTTGGCTCCCAGACAAACCTGCTGCTGGCCAAGGCCAAGTCTGTCAGTGATGGGGTAGCACCTCTGGGATAATATATTTAAGGGGAAAGAAGTTATCATGCAACAGCATCAGCAGCCAGAGAGAGTAAGAATATGTGATAGCAATAGCTCTGCAGGCACCCAGGTCAGTGAAGAAAGAAGAAACAGCGGTCGTCCAGGTGCTGGAGCTGAGATTCTCCGGCAGCCCTCTGGTACTCCAGGGGGACAGCTTGGTCCCACAGGAAACAGTCCTCCACGAACTTCTCCAATATGACTCCTTCCCACCAGCTCCAGTTCTTCATGAACTGCTCCAGCATAGGTCCATTCCATGGGGCGCAGTCCTCCAGGAAGTACTGGAGGAGCAAGGGAAGAGTGTGAGGAGTCCTCCCTCTGAGGAGGAAGGAGCAGCAGAGACAACATGTGATGAACTGACCTCAACTCCTACGCCCTATCCCTCTGTGCTGCTAAGGGAGAGAAGAGGTAGAAAATTGGAGAGTAAAGGTAAGCCTGTGAAGAAGGTGGGGGTGGGAGGAAGATGTTTCAAGATTTGGTTTTTACCTTAGTCTGATTTAATTGGTAATAAATTCAGTTAATTTCCCCAAGTCAATTCTGTTTTGTCCATGACAGTAACTGGTGAGTGATCCTTCTCTCAATCCACAACTTTCATTCTTTTTCTCCCCCCTGTTCAGCTAAGAGGGACAGTAACAGAGCAGATTCAGTGGGCACCTGGCACCCAGCCAGGGTCAACCCACAAAAGATACAGGCCACAATGAAATATAACTGTGATAAATGAATTTTCATAATACAAATAGAGTAGAAATTATATTAAAAAGTGGAGATAATGGTATGAGCAGATAAAAGGCAACAGACTGAATCTAAAACAAATAGGAAAGGCAGCTCAATTTCTCCTGAACAGAACAGCCTCTATTAGATGTCTCCTGGGGTTTTTATTGTTGTTCTTCTTAACAAGATTCTTTCTATAGTGTACTCCTGATTGAATGATACATATTGTACTTGAATGCTAAAAAGAAATCTTAGTCAACAAAATATAAACAACAAAACAAAGTCACAATCTGTATGATAAATTAATTTTCTCGGTGTTCCACGTGAAAGTAGGTTTTCCAGTTTATTAAAAAAGTATGTTTCCAGTTACCCCAGTTTCTCAACTTTCCAGATTTGTAAAAAATCATAGAATCATAGAATTGTTTGTGTTGGGAGGGATCTTAAAGATCCTCTAGTTCCAAGCCCCCTGACATCGGTAGGGACACTTCCACCGGACCAGGTTACACAAAGACCCATCCAGCCTGGTTTTGAATGACTCTGGGGATCAGGAGTCCACAGATTCTCTGGGCAACCACTTTTAAAGAATTTCTTCATAATATCTAATCTAAATCTACCCCCCTTTAGCTTAAAGTCATTCGCCCTTGTCCTATCACTGCATGCCCTGCTAGATCCTTCTGAAATGCAGAGCATTCTTGATCAAATCATCAAAGGATACTAAATATCAAGTTACCTCCATCTGAAACCTTTCTTTTGTTGTCTTTCAACCTTTTATGATGAACTAAAAATTACATTGCTATAGTCAGTCTGGAGGATAGTGCTGGAATGTTATTTTCAAGAGTGGGCTAAAAGTGCTCTAAGAAAGCTCTGTTCTTTAACATATGTACATACAGACACATATATAATGACTTTCAGAAAAACCAGAAGAAGTAGTGAGACTTTCACAGAATCGCAGAATATGCTGAGTTGGAAGAGATCCACAAGGATCATCAAGTCCAACCCTTAGCCCTGCACAGGACCATCCCCAAGAGTCACACCATGTGCCTGAGAGTATCATTCAAACTCTTCTTAACTCTATGAGGCTTGGTGCTGTGACCACTTCCCTGGGGAGTCTGTTCCAGTGCCCAACCACCTTCTGGGTGAAGAGCTTTTTTCTAATATCAAACCTAAACCTCCCCTGACACAACTTTAGGCCTTTATTTCAGGTCCTGTCATTGGTCACTACCGAGAAGAGATCAGTGTCTGCTCCTCCTGTTCCCCTCCCAAGGAAGTTGTTGACTGCAGTGAGATCTCCCCTCAGTCTCCTCTTCTCCAGGCTGAACAGATAAACTGTCCTCAGACACTCCTCACACGACTTCCCCTCAAGGCCCTTCACAATCTTCATTGCCTTTCTTGGGACAGTCTCTAACAGCTTAATGTCTTTCCTACATTGTGGCTCCCAAAACTGCACACAATATTCAAGGCGAGGCCACATCAGTGCAGAGCAAAGTAGGAAAATGCCCTCACTCGACCAGCTGGCGATGCTTTGCCTGATGCCCCCCAGGATATGGTTGACCCTCCTGGCTGCCAGAGCACTGCTGACTCATATTCAGTGAGACTTTCAGTGAGAAAAAAAACAGTGAGAGGAAATGTTGCACTCCTGCGATATAACAGACTTCTTGCCATGAGGTCTCCATGAGATTTTGTAGGAACAGAAAGAGAAATCATGTAAAAAGTTATTACGGTTCACAGCCTCCTTAATTTTCCTGAAAGCCGGGGACACTGAAATGTATAGAGTACAGCATATATACAAGTTCATTAGTGACTTTCCTTTATTAACAGGAAGTATAAATGTATATATTTTATATGTTTAATGGTAAAAAATTTACTGCTCAGAGAAGAAATCACCCTTGAGCCTAAAGTACCCAAATGCTACACAACTAATAAAATAAAATAGGAATAGTAAGAAGTATTCTGAATACAATGGCTTTTGCATGTACCTGTCCTCAGGAAAAAATAAATAAATAAGTATTCACAAAAGATTGACAAAGATCAAAGAGAATCAGAAAGGAAAATCAATGTTTATTATTTTAATCTTTATTACCCTTTCTTACTTCTGCTACTGTTCTTTTCAATTTTTAGACAGTATAAATTATTGATATGTGTGTCTTTATCCTTTCATGACCTTCAGTAATCCAAAAGATTGAACCAGATAGTTAGAACTGAAATGAAACATGTGCTAGCTATGGCCTGAAAATCAACAACAGGAGTAAATACACATACATGTATTTTCTAACACAGATTTTGTATTGCCTCAGAATAACATGTTGTTCTTCAACTTCATTATCTAGTACCCGCAATGGTGGGTGCTGGTTCCATGTAATTGATACTGCCGTCTGCTTCATCTGGAGCAAAAATCAATTGTTATCCTGCCTAATTTGAGTCTTGTTTGTATCTCCATTTTATTATACATTCTGCAAGCTCTATAATAGGAGTTACAGAAATTGAGCTGAAAGGCTGCAATGCACTGCAGAGATGGGGTGGTCACAGACATGACTGGTTTTTCCAGATGGAGAGCAAAAATGTTGGGAAATATTTTGAATGGCTTGAAATTATAAATTTCCTGAAAAGTGAGTGAACTCCTGACAGTGTGGTTCCTTTCTCCTTCTGTCTCCAGGGATCTAGGCATGCTTTTGAGTGCCTGAATATTTCACACAAGGACAAAAAGAAAATCCTGTTTCTAGAAAAGATGAAATATAGTCTTTTTTTCAATCATTACATTACACACTTCTTGTCAACATTTTTCAGAAAATACAGAGTCTAGAAGCTTTTAAATACATTACAGTGAAAAAGCGCTTAACAGTGATACAAGAGTTAACAATACAAGAAAACAGAAAAATAAAAGTTTAAGAGACTAAGAGACTTTCAGTAGAACTCACTGACTCAGACCAGAAAATATTCTGAAAACAAGAACAAACAAGTTTTTTAGTGCGCAGATATTTTGTTTCCATTTACTTCAGTTGCTGCTGAAACAAAATGGAAGGTATTTAAATTTACGTAATCCTAAAATGCATAGATACCACAGCCTCAGCTGCAGATAAAAGTTCTGTGCATTTTAGGAAAGGGAGTGGAAGACCAGCTTTAATCTGATTTTCCAGTTTTGTAATGCTTGTTATGACAGAAGCCATTATAAACTAAAGCAAAATTTAAACCCCCCTAGAAGACATTTTAAAATTAGGCTTGTTTCAGAAATCCCACAGAGCCCAGTGGCAGCTGGGATTGGGGAGGACATGACATCCAAACATTTATGGCTGAGTGAAAACCATGATTCCTAGAGAACCAAGTGGTTAGGAAAAAACTCCATTTATGAAGAATCTAAAATTCTTCATAATGCTACAAAGCTCAACAACACACAGCCTGGCAGCTGTCATTCTGCTCGTTGGGTATCACACATTCATTTGGAGACTGGGATAGTTATGGAGCACATGGAAATTCTCACGGTATGAGCAGTGGTCACTGAGATGATGGACAGCACAGGTCTTTGCCATAGGATGTGAACATTTCAATTGCTAAGGACCATTAGTACAAACATAGCTCCAGACGTTCTGTCACTGACTGAAGCTGTGGTACATGGAAAAGATTCATGCACAGCTCAGCCCTCTGCCCAGCTCTTAGGGCCCTGGGAAACAGAAATAAAGGGAAGAAAAGAATATTTGAGTTTTGGGTTACACTACCATTCTGTTGCTGCGTATCTTTGAAAATTATACTTCCCATAGTGTAATAACCCCCTAGCCTGTTTTTAGCTGTCTGCCTACAATAGAGGATGCATAGCAGGATTAGAAACATCCTTATTACAATTTTATTCCCTCTTTGTGTCATTTTTCTCAGCACTTTTCTGCTTTTCCTTTTCTGTACAGGATAATAAAAGACTGGGATACCTTTCCTGTTATCCAGCTATTCAGCTGATACTAAGAGGATAATGAAAGAATGATTCAGTGTTCATTTAGAAAATCAATCAAAGCGAATTTTGATCTATTCTCAAAGGCTTATCAAGTCAGCTGAAAAAAATCATTACATAAATCCTGATTCACAGTCCCTTTCTGTAATATGAATAGGCACAAGTATACATGACTAGATTTTTAAGGGAACTTCCAGCTCTTAACAACAGTCATCAAATGAAATTTTCAAAGGTACCTAAGTATCTAATTCTCATTGGTGCTTATCTGCATCTTCATGAGCCTAAGTACTACAAAAAAATCCATCCTTTGATCATCATCAAGTGCATAAGGAAACTCTCACAAGCATGTAAATAGCTGACAGATACTCATTCAGAGAAGCAGTGGTAGGATATATTCAAAAGAACAGGTCATTTCCTAAATAATCTACATTGTGTGTCAGGAACAAATGGCTCAAATAAGGAAAAGTTATATAATACACATTTCCCCTCCAAAGTCTTTGGTCTTATTTAAGCATAGTCCCCAAAGCATGGTACATTGAAGCTTATGTTTTCCACTCTCACACTAAAGAAGAAGAAAACAGAAAAAAAAATTGTTTTCTGACTACATTCAGTCTTTTCCAGTAAATTTAGGCTACTGCAGTTGAGGATGTAAGCATCTGCTTAATCCTTTAAGAGAGAAAATTATTTCCTTTACATGTCCTGCTCCCTTATGTTATATTTTTGAGAACGTGTTTATCTCATTCTGCTTTCCTATTGTAGAAGAGTTATTTCTTCTCATTGAAAGAAATTGTTCAGCCAAAAGTTTCAATAACATAGTTTCTCCCAAGAATTCAGCTAACTTTGTTTAAACTCAATTTCTTCTGGAAGATGGAAGTGTATCGGTCTTTCAGATACCATATGAAAATAACATGCCAATTCCTGCATATTCCTTAAATTTGAAGAAATGTAATTCCATTTGCCAGTGTGCTGGTTTTGGCTGAAGTAGAGTTAATTTTCTTCACAGTGACTGGTATGGGACTATGTTTTGGGTTTATGCTGAGTACAGTGATGGCAACTGAGATGTTTTTGCTGGGCAGTGCTTAGACAGAGCCAAGGTGTTGTCTGCTTTCCACACTGCTACACTGTTGAGGAAGTTGGGAGTACATGGGAGATTGGGAGACACATAGCCAGGACAGGTGACCCCAACTGACCAAAGGGATATTCCACACCATATAATATCATGCTCAGTATATAAACTGGGGGGAAGGCACATGCATGGGGAGACATTTGGAGTTATGGTGTTTGTCTTCCCAAGTAACAGTTATGTGTGATGGGGCTCTGCTTTCCTGGAGATGGCTGAACACCGGCCTGCCCATGGGAAGCAAAGAATTAATTCCTTGTTTTGGTTTGCTTGTCTGTGAGGCTTTTGCTTTACCTATTAAACTGTCTTTATATCAAATCATAAGTTTTCCAGCTTCTACTTTCCCAATCCTCACCTCTGTCTTTCTGATGGGGCAGAGAGTGAGGGGTTGCATGAGGTTTGGTTGCCAGGTAGGGTTAAACCAGACTTTACTAAAATTCAATACAATTTAAGGAAAACCAAAACTAAACTAATGTCAATGTGCTAGGGAAAAAAACAAACAAACAAACAAACAAAAAAAAGATGGGAAGAAAATAAGAACTATATTTCATAGATTGCATCAATAAAATTCCTATTTAATCTCTACTCTTATCATGCAACTATAATGCTCTTTTTAATGACACCTGGATGCTGATTTTGTTTGGATAACATTTTTTGCCTGTGTGAGTGAAAGAAATTACTTTTTACAGCTAGTGTGCACCATGTGCAAATTATAGTTATGCTCTTAAACAGAAAATAAAGAGAGGAAATGTCTGAAGTCACCTTTCAGGAGTTATAGAGGCCTCTTAATTACTCAGATTCATGATAGTAGCTGTCATCATGGATTGCACACTTCAGCTTCCTGGCACATAAATCAAAACCAAAGCTGACTTCAGTTGCTCACCTATAAGCACCTAGTGCCATCGGGGACATGCTAAAACATCAGCCTGAAGTTGGCAGATACACTGCAGGACCTATGGGAAACTTATTCCCTCCTGGAGAAGTATCTGGAGACCCTGCAGCAGACCCCAAGGCACCTAAGAGGGCACTATACAGATATGCTCAGGCAATGGAAGAAAGTCTCAGGAGTCTTCAATGTCAGCAAATTCTGCAGATTTTCCTTCTGACAGGAAATTGGGATGAAACCCAAAAGTCATGCCATAGCTTTAATGATGTCAGAGGAGGCAGAAGAAACATAGATGGATAGGATTTTTTCTGAAACTAATTGAAACCTTCTAAAAACTGAACCAAAAGAAAGAATTTTTAATGAAAGTTTTCAAAGTTTGTGATATCATCTATAATAACTTATAGAATCAATTTTGGTTTTGCAAACAAGACAGAAAGAAGAAGATTGAGAATACTCTAACTCATATAATTAATAAAATGCTTTTCTTGGACACACAATAAACAAGAAATTCCACCTTTCCTGTATTTAATTTTGTGATGAGAAATACAGCATTTTACATACAAAGAAAAATCAATAATAAAATATGGAATATTCAGCTTCATGTCTCTTTTTTTATGAGATCATCCAGGCCTAAGCTTAGACATTGATAGCAAAGACCATTTGTGCTTATAATGGGATGATACATTCACTATTATAGGATTAGTGGAATTAGTAATGGATTAGTAATAGTAGAATTAGAAACGAATCTGTAACTGAAGAATGTTTTTAAAACATCTCTTGATGCATTTTAATAACTGATTCTCTGAAGACACTGTCCAATATTGACTGTACAAATCTTGCATTCAGGCTGCAGCAAAGAGACAAACAGAAAGCCATGGTTTTATTTCATTGTACATAAAGCTTCAATATCTATTTTACTTTGCATGTTTTACAGTCCAAATTTAACAGTTTCTCCCATCTTCTAGTCTTTAACAAATACAAAAGACAATGAAATTTTTATTTTCCTTTAAAAAAAAAAATTATATTACTTCCAATTACCATTATTACGTAAAATGCTACTCTAAACAGCAGTAGTGTCTTTTTATACTATCAAAACTTTGAACTGGAAAATAATTTACTACAAACTGACAAAAAATCTGGGGTCAGAGAAAAGTTCTATCTGTGCAGCACTACCAAAGGACAAATGACAGTACTGATCTGCAATAGTTTTAAAAAGATGAGGCAAAAAGAATTTGCAAAAACCCTCAGAATACACAGCATTTTTCACCAATAGCATACGTAAATCTCTATAAGTAAGTTTTATTAGCATTGCCACAAATGATCTGAAACTATATATCTTTTTTCTTTACAGATGAACCAAAAAAGGTGCTAAGAAACAAAAATATCTCAGCTAACGTGACATCCTTATGCAAATTGATCCATTAAGTGTCTTTAAATGAAAATATTTTTATTTAAGCAACAATAACAATCTCTACAGTGCTTGTGGTGTCTAGCCAGTCTTTTCTGCTTAAACTGCTTTTAATGTCTGACTAATTGATAGTCAGGTGCAAAATTAAAGTCTAACACTCTGTCTTGTGAATTCAAGGCATACATAAGATTTGATTCAAACAGAATAAACCACCTCGTTTATTAGAAAGATGTCACAGTCCTAGGCCTTCTCAAATAAATAACCCCTGCATTTACAACGGAAGGGGAAGAGTGGAGCAATAACAATTTGTCTGGCATCAGTCTGTTCAAAATTCCTTCGAAGGCACGTTGAGAGGGAAGTCTGCAGTGTAGTCCCCCAGGAGGCATTGGCATGTTTCATTATGACAGTCCTTGGCAGCTCATCAGTTCTACTCAGGAAGTGATCGGCCCCTTCCAGCAACCAAACTAATTTGTTTCCTATTCCAGCTTTTAGATTCACCACCCTCTGGCCTTGTTCTTTTCTCTACAAAGCATCCAAGGCAAACAATCCCATCTGGACTAGACTCTGGGCTGTCCAAGAAAACTCTTAGCAAAGGACAAAGATGCGCCATGCCCAACACCACCTACTGTGCTACTGTCAACCCAAGAACTTGAATAGAGAAAGGATGGCAACCACTTTCCTTGATGGCTAAAGATTGTTCACTAAACTGTATAAACATCTGTTAAATGGTTTAAGATGAAAGCGGGCTTGATAGATATTTTTAAGGTTGATCCCTTTTGATGAAATGTGTCTTTCATCAAATTCATTCAGATCACTTTCCAGCCTTTCATTGCAACAAACTTTGAGCTACCTTCAGAACAGTGCTCCATGAATGAAAAGCCCCGATATTTTCATTTAAATTTTGATCAGTCTGAACATCATTTCCGTGATGCTTCCTTAGCTGCTGTTCTGAATTAAATTACATTGATTTGAACCTACTTGGTATTATGTTTGCAAGTGCAATTAAGCCATGACACTGAGTTTCTGTACCGAAATAAGAAACTTTGCATAAGCAATCTTTCACTGGCCTTGCCACAAAGAAAACTGTCTGCTTTTAGCCAAGCAAAAAACATGAGAATACCCATTGAAAACTGTTTGAAAATCAAAAAATTCCTCTCAAAATAGACAGGAATCCCATTCAATCCTGGGTTTTTTTGTTAGTAGGATATAGGAGCTTAGTATCTAGGATAACTCATTAATTGCCAAATAGTTGTTCCAGAAAAATCAGTTGCAAATATTTGCCCCCAAGACTGGGACTTTATTCGAGGTCTGCCTATGTTCTCTTTTTCTTCTGATTTATTTTAACAAATTATTTCAAAAATATCTATTTATATCCAAATGTTATAGAAATAACAATGAGAAATGCTACAGTTATAATTCATGCAAGAATACTGATGACTGTTAATGATTGTTGTTGGGGTGTTTTAATGGGCTTAATGAAGGTGACAGAGACAGTACAGTAGATCATATCTCGTTTCTGTGATCTGGGAACAGGAGCTTTTGTGTCACTACTGAACCTTTCTGTCATTTTAGCACATTAGGGTTTACACTTTTTTTGACTGCATCTTTTGTAACTGTATTTAATATATCCATTGATAAACGTCAGATCTGTGCCAAGAAAAGACAAAGGAACCATTAAAATTCACACTCAGTAGTGTTCAATTTTAATCTATTGGTGCCATCTTCTCTATTACCTTGTCTGATGATAGGAGAGGAGGAGAAGGCTCAGCTTGAATCCCAGCTTGAGAAATGAATGTGATTCTGCATACAGGTGAAGGATTTTCTTCCAAAAGAAGATCTCTAGAATGGCATTCCCAGGACTACCTTTTTCTTGGCAGCCTGATGGTCAAGGAAGAACACACAACAGGTTTGCCGCAAAGACTGAAAAATTAAACAGAAGCGTATGATCCACCATTTCCAGTTCAGAATCAAACACTTCACCCAGTTCCAGGAAAACTCCTGTTAAAAATTGTATGGATTCAAAAAAAACTCAGCTAAGCTGTGGACCTACCAAGCCTTATTGTCAGTTTTTATTTTTCTTTTCTCTTTTCTCCTTAAGTATCTGTCTTATTGATACAGCTCTTTGAAACTGAAAGCTGCCCAATTCCACAGGAGTGCCACAATCATTAATCATGAACATGACAGCAAAGCTCCTCGGAGCATGGATTTTACCTTCCTCTGTATGTAATGCAGATATTCAATGAATAATAGACAGTATCACAAGTTTTAAGTCTTTTGACTTTGCTATATAATCGCTCCAGGTATAAATGTTGCATAGTAATTATCAAACCATCACTTTGGTTTTTTTTTACTTTAGGCAGAAATACTTTCACCTTTTTTTACATGGCCCTTCTTAGCTCTCTGAACTTTGAAATCTCAGGTAAAAAAGAAATTTCTGTCATTTATAGAAAATATTTTTCACCAGCAGTTCATTTCTTTCAGCACTAGCACCTGCTACTCTGCTCTCAATGTAACAACAGCTTGCCCTTATAGAGGAAACACTCAAAAGGAAAAGATAGGTCAGAAGCAGAAACAGCAGCGACAGTTTAGCTCACCCAAAGCTTCACTCTTTGGGGTAAATGCTTTTATTGCCCATAGGCCTGTGCTGTGTACTGTACACCACCCTTCACCCTCACTATGGCAGTGGCATCCTTAACTATTTAGAGGGAGTTTTGGTCTTTGTATTCTCTTCTAAAGATCATATCTTTTGATAGAAATTTGTTAATTTAACCAGTATTTCTAATCTTTGATGCTTCATTTTAGGTTCAAATAATCTATTTAGCTGTCTAAACAAATGCATCATCATTCAAAATATTGTTCTGTCTTTATAAACAGTACAACAGCCTCCAGCTTTTCTCTTCTGTGACAAATGTGACAAACCTTAACATGATGAGAGGGAGAAAGAGAGAATGCTATAACATGATCAAAGCAGTGATGGGAAAGTAATAGTGCTGTGTTATTACTATCAGTGACCTGATTTCAAGAGAAAGTCCTCATTAAATATGTGAATCTAGTTAGAGCACATTAGCAGAAATAAGATTCCACATAGAAGAAAATCTCAGAGAGCTGTGATTATATTCATGCATCAAAACCCTGAAAAACAAAAATACAATAAAATAAATCTTACTTATTCACAAGTGTGTAGAATCTCAGAATGCGGACAGTTGCCAATATAAGATTCATGTATAGGATTTTATCACGTTCTGTCAGATTCTGTTCTTTAGGAAAAAAGAGATCTTATGACTCATGATTATGATTATGATTCTTATGACTCATTTAGATTTGGTTATATAAACTGATCTCCAATCATCTGTTTTCTATAGTGAGTTTCTTCATTAGAGTGACTGAAATAAATGTCACTCTTGAAAAAACATAAAGCTGTAAAATATACAGTAATCTCCTTGTAGCTTGCTCAAATTTTGCTCAAAACACACTGTGCACCACACCAAAAATCTCGTCAAATATCCAGCCTTGTTAAACCTTAAACCAAAAAGACAGAAGCTGCAGCACTCCAAGAGGTCTGATTTTTTTCACACAGTGTTCCGGCAACTCAGCTGAAGGGACATTGACCACCTACTGCCACGGCATCAAAGGCAGCTAAGCAAAATTCCACCCTGCATCACACTTCCTTCATTTACTGCCAGGAAGACTGAAAGCAATTCAAAAAGTTTAAAATTTTACTTAGAGTCTAGCCTTTCTTTTGAAATAATTGCTTTATTATTTCTGTATTGAAAATGAATTCTGCATGAAAATAAAATACATTGAATATCTTGTCAAATATTTAGGACTCCAGGATGAGGAAAAGGTCTACAGCTCTTCTCAGAATCTGGGATCATTTTCCATCTCTCCTAAAAACTTTCCTATGGCATTTTTGACTAATCATTTAGGTGTCTGTTCATTGCATTCTTCTGTAATTTTTTTTAATCATGACTATTACCTTTACTTGTCCTCACTCAACAAAAATAAAATGTGGATAATAAAACATCCTTTCTTCCTCCGATGCATTTTCTGACTGTATGTAATGTTATCAGGGAAAGCATCTTCTCTGATGCTACGCTATTGCAAAGCACTATGCTGCACCATCCCAAAAATCATCAGGGGAGATTTACCTCATGTGCCAGCAGTCTCAAGCTGTGTCGTTTCAAAATTCTATGACCATTGTGCAAAATACTGTCATATAAAATCTAATCGGATCCTAATTAAAATGCTATCATAAATCATTGAAAATGGATTGAAGAATCTGTATTAAAGGAGATTTTCATGTATTGTCAATAGCTTTGCATCAGAATCAGAGAATATCACAGAATCATAGAATCACAGAATACGTTAAGCTGGAAGGGACCCATCAGGATCATTGAGTACAACTCCTGGCTCTGCACAGAACACATCGAAAATCCCACCATGTGCCTGAGAGTGGTGTTGTCTAAACGCTTCTTGAACTCAGACACACTTGGTGCTGTGATCACTTCCCTGGGGAGCCTGTTCCAGTGCTCACCCACCTCTGGGTGAAAAACCTTTTCTTCATATATAATCTAAACCTCTCTAATAGCTTAATTTAGACAAAAGTAGTCTTTTTCCTATTGCAGTCCCCAAAACTGCACACAGTAGTCAAGCTGAGGCCACACCAATGCAGAGCAGAGCAGGACAATCCCCTCCCTTGACCAGCTGGTGATGCTTTGCCTGATGCCCCCCAGGACACGGTTGGCCTTCCTGGTTGCCAGGGCACTGCTGGCATATTCAGCTTTCTGTTGACCAGGACCCCCAGGTCCTTTTCCACAGCACTGCTCTCCAGCCTCTCATTCTGTAGTCTATAAACACAACCCAGGTTGCCCAATTCCAAGTGCAGAATCCACCACTTGCCCCTGTAAAATTTGAACAGTTGGTGATTGCCAACCTCTCTAATTTGTCAAGGTCTCTCTGCAGGGGTTCTCTGAAAAATAAGTTCCTATCTCAGTGTAAATAGAGTCCTATCATTTAAAACTTTTCCCTGTTTTCAACTAAACTCCTTTGTCAATCTAGTTCTATTCAGTCATCACTTTCAATGACCTCCCAGTACCTAGTCCTGCAACCCAAGAGTTACAGATTCATCCAACAGACAAGCTGTTACAACCACCTGAGTTTTGCCTTTTCATTGTTTCTTTGTCCTAGATCACAGTGCAGTAAACACTCATACCTTGACAAATAGCTACTCATGATGTCACTTAACTTCAGTGACACGCATCTTGTTCTCATTAAGATAACTCAAAAAAATGTTTTTAATCATGTTGGCTTGGTCAAACCATCTTCTACTTTAATTCTGCTGCTGGTTACAGCATTATAAAGTTGATATAGTTGCCTCATTTTTAGGCTCCTGAATAATTTAAGACTTACTTACATTTCCACCCTTTTTCACCTATATTACCTTTATTTCTATAATCTCACAGTATACAAAAAACACTTTCTTTGGGAGTTGAACATGACATCATTCTTCTTTGTCAGCACTGACATCTACATACAATCTTGTAGAAAGGAAGTAATAACAATACATATAGACACAATTTTAATCTGTACAAACACACCCAAAAATTAATCCAATGACTATATAAGCTTACTTAATTTCTTTCCATGCATTCAATCCTCATTTAAATTCTTTTTCTTTTACCAAATCACAGTCCAGTTTTGCAGTTCTTTTAAAGAATCGCATTTAAATGAGTCTGTGAACTTCTTTGAAAAGAGAATGCTGCTTGCAAAATTCGTCTAATCATATTCCTATTAAAAATAACGCATGCACCTTGTGTAAGTGATTAGTATATGCAACAAATATCTAGGAAAAGAAGATTTCCCATACATTCTCCATGTCTAGAAATTTCAGACCTATTTTAGTACTCTTCTAGAAGCAAACATTTTAATCCGTAGTTCACTTGTTGCAAGTTTGACAAGCCATTACAGTATGAAGTTATTGTGTCTTTTACTTCAAAAACTTCAGGATCTTTCCTCTCAAAATGTAAACAATATGTCTGTCCACAGGTGGCAGCCATAATTATTAAGAGTACAAGGAAACAACAAACTAGCAATTGATTAAAAGTAATATATTTCTATGCAGTTCACCATGCATAAGATACACAGAACACCTTTTAACTTGATAAAACAATTAATTTATTTCTGTCTTTGGATGAGAACATCAAATGCCTATTAAAACCATAGCTATTTCAAATACATTAATCCCATGGATTTTCTTTAGAAATAGTTCCTGCAGGATAAAGTCTTTAACTGCTGCTGGCAGTGGAATATTCACAGAATTTTCAGCAACCAAAACAGCTGGTCATCTAGAGGAGAGACTTTTCAAAGTAGCTGGCTTCAGGACTAACCTCGCCTTAATTCTGTAAATATTATTCTATTTTAAGCTTTAGTCTCTCCTTTCCACTGGTAAAACAAATGGAAACATAAATCAAACTTGTACTGTAAATCTCTTTCATTTTTCTTGGGCCTAGTATATTGAGAAAAGGTAAAATATAGATTTCTGAAGGTTATTCAGACTTGGGTTTGAGCTCTGAGCTAGGTTTCTTCAGTTTCCAAGCTGAGTTCTATCGTACAGGTACAATGCGGATAATATGGATAACTGATAACTGTTTCTTCTGATACAAAAATTACCTTTCCCTCCTCTGACATATTTCCAATTTATTGAAACAAATAACTGAATTCTATAAAATGTTTTGTCACCATGATTTTCGAGGGCCATAAACTACCAAATCAGATAAAACACAAAAGCTGTTCAATGTCTTAATGTCTCCCAAAATCAATATAACAATTATATCCTGTGTTAGCTTCACAAGGCAGCTTTCACCAGGCCCAGTGTTCCAGCATGTAATTATGTCATTAAGTTTTCAAGTTTGTTTTCTTTCTCTTTAAAGTACTTGCAAAAGCAACATCTAGGGAATTTCACAGTTGATGAAATCTTGGCCTTAAGATGGTGAATCGCAGAACTCCCACTGATTTCAGCAGGTCTTAGATTCTGATTAATGCCTTTCAAGAACTACTATCCTATTAATTTAAACATAAAAAGGTACTTTTAGTTAATTATGCTTTTCCAAAATCTTCAGAGAAGCACAGCTTCTGACTTTCGTTTCTGAAAGACTCCAAAAGACAGGTCATAGAACTACTGAGATCAATGGCAGAATCCGCATTACCTCCCCTGCCCTTGGACATAAATAGCAACGTAATATTTTATGTAATAATGTGCCCAAACCAGTTATTTCATTCAGGATTGTGCAAACAGTTCATTTTAAAACAAAATAAAATGTTCAAGAAGCTTTCAAAAATGTCTTTTCACTTTCAGTTCTGTAAATAATGAACTTGATGGTACAAATAGCTTGGCCCCAAAAAAGTCAAAACAGTGTTAAATTTATTTGCAGTGCTAGAAAAAAAGTAGTGAGTCTATTGAGACAATTTTTTTTTCTGCAAAACCAGAATATATATATTCTTTCCCAGATTTGTACCTTAAGCACCTGAGGCCTCAGCTTTTCAACTTTAGTATCCCTCCTCGGATAAAATCACAGAGAATCATCCACTGTATTTTTGATTTTGGTACAGACAGATTGTCCATTCAATAAATCTTTTCTCATGTTATTTCTCTCCTAAAAATCAAGAACAGTCCAAGTATTAAGGGGAAATATTTATGGAGTGTATTATCACTAAAGCACAACATGGTGTGCATCACAATAAATTTTAAAAAAAATTAGCAGGGGACCTAAAACAAACTCCTGTGGCTTAATCCTGTGCATGGGTGCACCAGGGAATGGTGATGTTATACAGAGGCTTTCCTCTCCACTGTGTTTATATAAAGCTGTGCCAAAACAAATTTCCTATTTGTCCTGAAGCACACAAGCACATGGAGAGTAGTAAGAAGAAAGCTTTGCATCTTGTGTCAGCAAAGGAAATGACCAGGCTACTGCCTGGGAAGCATAGCTATTCCACTCTAGCATGTTCCCTAATCTGAGAAGCAAATATTTACTCCTTTTTTCACCAAACAGGAAACTACTTTAATTTTATGCACTTTTGCTCTTCTGTCACATATATTTTCTTATTCTGAGTCCCTCTGCCCATAAAAAAAAGGAAGACTGGTCACAGCAAGAGCAGCTGCTCTGCAATGCCTCCCACTGTCTGCACTTCAGCATATTAGATCTACGTGCAAAACATACCTCACATATGAAGGCTGGGTTTCCTCTCCCTCATGCTCAGGCTCCTGCCAAGAACCTCAGCAGTATAGGTGACCCTCACCTTAGGCAGCACTAACCTATGGAGGAAGACTCTTTCTATTGCCCAGACACTCATCTGGCCTATGACACCACTCCTGTCTTCAACCATCAGTAATCATAGCACAGTTACCTTGTCCTGGCAGTAAATTTGGGGAGCATTTTCAACCAGCTCTTTTTCTGATTATTTGATTATATTTAAATAAATTACATAAACCAAGACATGCTGGTGGATACCAAAACACTACCCAGATACCCAGTCTAGTTAAATGTTGTCAACCTATATGTAGATGTCAACTGCTTTATATATATCTGTGTGTGTGTGTATATATATATATATCAGTTCAATGCTAAATGACAAAGTAAATTGCATAGTCAGAGTTAAAACCCAGGCATTCAAGAACTTGTCAAGGCCTTGTCCTACTATTCTTCAAGTGCTTTCTCAATGAAGTAGAAGAATACTTTGGAGGAAAACAGTAAATAAATTGTGTTAGAAAAGCAAATCTCTCAACATCTTCCTACAGAAGTCTGTCTTTATTGTGGAGAAAAAAAACCTCATTTGCTCTGCTAAAAAGAAACTTTGTAGTATCTCCTTCTCAGGTCATGAACTTTTTATCCGATATGTTGTTGAACCTCACTGATTCATTAATTCTATGGAGCTGCATGTAGTTTTGCATTCATTATTTTACCTATTCTGTACTAGAATAGGTTACAAGGGTCAAAAGCTCTATTTAAAAAAAAAAAAAAAAAAAAGAAACACCAAACCAAACAAATAACAAACAGCATATGAGATAAGGCTGTATACAACAGCATTTGATGTATTACATCTCACTGGTATCTGACAAGCCTTACTCCCTGGTGATGCAATTCTTTTCCAATAATTTAGTCTCAGTCTATTAAAAGACAATTACAGATAATGCAACAAGGCAAGTGGTGAAGGATGTCTAGAACAGTACTTGTAGAAAGGTTATCAAAACACAATTCTCAAAAAAGAAGTGTGTTATTGATTTTTTAATCATTTCGGACAGAGGCTGCTATATAGATTTTCTAAAGGATTGAACATAAGTAGAAGAAGCTGGAAATGGATTTCTCCTTTGCTACTTCATATGTCAAAGTAATAGATTTTTATATATACGTAAAATGTATTTTTACTTCTAAGAATACAGTTAGCTATTAAGAAGTCATGATATCTAAAGACTTGATAGACTTTCAAATCTGTTGCTGTTTTGAATGTTACCACATTTCATACTTCACACAACTTCGGATGAACAATTATTTCGACATTATGCATAAATTAATACAAAATCAGAAGTATTCTTTGAAGTTTTTGTTCTGTGCTGCTGCTGTCATCTGGGCTTTTAGTTTTAAGACGGCCACAGAGTAAAATAGGACCTCTAATAGCATTCTGTTCCAGAAAACATTTTTGACACAACGTGTTATGTTGCCATTCAGATTCTGAAAATCAGGGGAACGTAGAGCACACTTACCTTTTTATTTGGCTAAGGATGGATTTAAGAAGTGATTTGCCTAATTAAGATGCACAGTTTCCGGGAACATTTTACAAACTGTTAAACAAAAACCATTTACCAAGACATCTGGTCTAATAACTGTCTGCCTATCTATATAGTCTCCATGAACATAATGCGAGATGCAGGGGGTAAGTATTCACAAGACACATAACTAAACACACACAAGACTGGAATAAAGCATTAAAGCAGCCACTGTATTTTAAGTGATTTACTTTCAACATTTTCACACAGAGAATGAAGGAGAATTGAGTCAGGAAGAGGGAAACCCCAAGGTTGCCACTATATTTCCGAAAATTATTCGATATTTTTAATATTCCATGGTCATTGTAGAGATTCATTAGTTTTCAGTTTAGAACAGTAGAACGTATCAACAGGTTTCTTCTCTTCTGTACTATAATTTCAACAGGCTTTTTACTTGATGCCACAGTCAAGATGACACTCCAAGATAATTTGAGATTGCATAAACAGAAATTTTTGGATACATATTAGCATTGTTAGGAGTCATGGTTGACACTGCAGAAGAACATTTGCAGAAACAAGCCCTGCTGAATAAGCCTCAGAGGAACAGATGTACTGCCACCCCCTTGTCTTTAACCACATGGGTCAGCTTCATTGTAAGGCTCCAAACAGGGCTTTTCCAGAAGGGAAACTGTTCCGACGTGTGATATGATCTGTGAGTAAAGTATTTGTACAGTCAGCTGAATGTCCTTGCCCAACATGTTGGCAAATTGCTATGGAAGCAGCCGTGGGTTTCAGCCCATAGTGGCCACAGCTTCAGGAAGCAAGTAGTCTGCACACATGGGCCATTGCCTGTTGCTGTCTAATGCCTACCTGGCAAAGCAGTGATTTTAAGTCAGTGGATTGTAGCCTTTGAAATATATTGAAAAACTATTAAAATAATGCTGTCAAGCTTGATACAAATGTAAATCTCAACATGAATGCACATCTGAGCAGAGATTGATTGGACAAGCTATATAACCACGTATATGGTTATATATAAAGGAACTCACCAACTTTAACTGTAGCTTTCTATACCTGTCACGGACTATCAAACCACTGTTATGGTAGTGCACCTTATAAAAAGCCTTGGGTTTCAGAGAATCTGACTGCTTGTTGGATTTTCTCCGGGTCAGAAGAGGAGAGAAAACCATGCATGGATGAACAGTGACAGCAGCTCCATCATGGTCTTCCAAGGTTAACAAAAGTCTCTTTTCATGAACACAGAAACCCAGGTTTCTGCATTTCAAGAGGGTTAGACAGGAAGTTCATCTGTGGTCCTCAGCCTATATGCTTAGCCCTAGATATCACCCTTCCTTTCTTCTGAATTTATAAGGTATGTCATAAAGTCTTTAAAATTTAAGTTATTCTTGAATATATGGTTGATCTACCAAATAAAGTAAATAGCAAGCAGTTTTCTTACAATATTACTGACCTACCTATACAGTGTAGGTAAAACTTCTTAATTTCAAAAGCATTTCTTATCACACAAAAAACTGATTTAAAAAAAAAAAAAAAAAAAAAGGGTGTGGTTTAAAGCACTGCCTTGACCATACAAATAAATAAAGAAGTTAGCTCTACATCTGAGATATGGAAATGGCATCAAATATACTCCTTATATATGCTAAATTCCCCAATGTAATTGTATCCTAACGATTTCTAGGACTTCCATGAACATCAGATATTTCCAGTGTCCCAACAAGGTTGTTTGAACACTGTCCCAGTGCTTCCTGCTAGGTTACAATATGTTGGCCACAGGTCACTTAGCAGCCATTAGTTTGGAGAAGAACTGCATTATAAATCTCACAAAAACATTGAGTTTATTCTTTAATGGCTTTGATTTTGCAGTATACAGTTTAAGTGTACATACTTATGGCTCCCTCTTCTGGATAATCCACACAGAAAATAAGAACTACCCATTTAGAAATGAAGAAAAATCATTCTCTAGAAAAATCATGAAGAAGGGCATAGAAGGAGCAAAATGAGGGGAGGGAAAAGATATTTTAAAGTAACGTTTTATTTATCAAACCTTTAGTTTTCTTTCTCAATCTTTTTCCAATTTTTTTTGTTTTTACATTTCATGAGTATTTTACCTTGAATATATAACGTCAGCCACAAAAATGTTGAGAACAGAGACATCATACACATTATTGTCAGAAATATACAGTCTCCTTACCTGTTCTTTATCTCTTATCACAATATGTAGCAGTGGAGACAAATAATCTGTAAGAAACTAAACAAAAATGATGGAACTGAAGTGGAAAAATGTTTGAGTATATTGAAGAAAGCAAATATTGACCCAATGGAGTTAAGATGAGTAGAGAGGTGTTTGTCATTGCTAACAGAATACACAAAAGATGAATGTGACCCATATTCATAAGGACTGGGAAGGTAAAAAAAATGGTTTAAAACACAAGAGTAGGTTAATAGCATGAATTGAAAAAAATGAACCTAGAAACATTTCTCCTATATAAAACACCATATTTTTGACATTTTAATTAAAGTGCAATAAAAAGACTTTACAAAAATCTAAGAAAAGGGGGAATTTTTTTTCAAGTGTGACAGCAGAGTTCCTTTTGAACAAAGTTTGTTTATTTTCAATGTTAAACAGTTTGATCAATATGTTCCAAAAGACATTTTTGTTAAAAAAATTGAAGTAGAAAATCAACTGTTTGTGTAGAGTATATTTGAGGATGGATACAATCAATAGGATAGGGCTTTGAGCAATAAAGGCAACACCTTTACATTCTCTCCTTTGATTATGAGGAGCTGAAAAGGTAAACGCAACTCAAAAAACCCCAAAGGACTCCATTTAAATGGTTTAAGTGAAAGGAGATATTATATGGATATTCCATGACAGACAAAAATCATTTAATAGTAGAATAAATGAAAGGGGAAAAAACCTACTTTGTGAATTCGGCTTAATAGGATAAATTTGTAATATAAATTAGCTTGAACTGCAACATTGCATTCTTATTAACAACTTAATTCCTTAAGAGTGTTAATAGCTGAAGGATTTAAGAAGATGGACAAGAATTTCCACCTCATATAAGTCTTGGAAAACAGGATGTTTCTTTTGTGACTTTGGTTGGCTAAGCCAGTGTAATTTATCAGGAAACCCTGCTCATCATTACTTTTTACACAGAGTTTTAACAGAAGAAAAGGAAGCACTTTGATTACAGACTTAAAGGCATCGTCTTTAGGGTTTCAATTTTCCTTTTAATTTATATCTTTGGATTTCAGATTTCCATAAATTCCTCTATCTTCCTTTCATAGATCTCAGTTCTCCTCATTAGAAAGTAATGCTACACATAAAGACAGACAGACAGCCAGTAAGAAAGAATATTGAATATGAGATTAAATCTTTGAATTTTCTTCTTTGAGTTCTTGCTTTAATTACAACAAAAATATTGACATTCTTTTTTCTTCACAGAAAATATTTAAAAAAGGAAAACAATAATCCAGTCTTTCTCAACGAGAAGTTCTGTCAACTAATTTACAGTGAAACTAAGCCATATTAATTAACTTTCTAAGGGCTACTATGTAGACTTGGGAAAAAAAAAATACAGAACTTAAAAAGCATAATTTAAAAGTGAAATAGAACTCTTTAGAAAAACTGAGAATTAAACGGGAACTGTTCCATAAGCAGCATCAAAATATTGCATGATGATGGATAAAGATGACATTTACAAGGTTTCGTAATGCAAAATGGTGAAGTTTACAGGAAATTAATCTAATATGGTAGACATATCATTTCTCACAGAGGCTGGATCATAATTCAACTGTCTGCACCTGACAAGGTCAAAATTTACCACAGTGTACACCAGATAACTGTAGCTTGAAGAGGTTTCATCACATCTTAAATCAGTCTCTGCATAATTTCAGACATAAAAATCTAATTCTGTGGCAACCAGAGGATACATCCCTGCTATATTAAAAGGAAACTCTCCAAAACTTTTGATTAAAATATAATGAAGAGAAAAAAAGTCCTATCTACTTTAAAAGCCTGTTCATAATTAATTTGAATTATCAGCAAGCAAGTGAATATACAGTTTCCACAGAAAGATAACACATATTAAAAAAATGTCCCTTTCCTTCAGTGTATCAGTTTTTTGGATACTAAAGTTTCATTCTGATTAGGACAAAATGAATACAATCAATTTAAAAAATACAGAGGTGATCTAGGGTATAGATATCAAAATCAGCCTATGTTGCGTATATTGAAACCTAACTCCAAGTTCAGTTCTTATCTATTTTTACAGGTTCTTCCAAAAGCACAAAACAAACAAACAAACAAACAAAAACCAAAAAACAAACAAACAAAAGTCCCAACAAATTCAAGACTAATTTTTTAGTGTACTCAAGTAGAAAATATCATTATTTTTGAAAGGGTCAAATCATAGGACCATTGAAGAGGAGCTTCTGATCAATATTAATGGCCTCTAAAGTCCTAAAGCATTGTTGTATCTTTCGGCATTGGCCTACTCAGTAAACTACTCATACATATTTAACAGAACCAAATATTGAAGGACTAAGTAACTGTAGAAAATATTATTTTTATTATGTATGATCCAGGTCAATTTATTATTATTTTCACAGCAAATTAGTGTCATTCCAGAAACTGGACAAACTCGCCTCAGTTTTACAGAAGTTCATTTTTTAATAGACACATTAGACCACTCCAAAGTCTGCTTCTCCCATCATCAGGGGTCCAGATCCACAAAATTAAGGACCTGGCACAGCAATTGGGTTTCTTTGTTACTCATGCAGTATGGCAGGCACTTAGCAGAACAGTATGTAATAATGATCACAGTGGTATAGGACAGTCAAATTGTCAAACTCCTGAAGGATCAAAATTCAGCTGTCATACCAAACTCTTAAGGAACTAAAGCATATCTGCCTTCTGTGTTCTTTTAATTAGTTCTTTGGACATTGCTTTATCCATTTTTACCAATTACTAGTTTTCTATCAGGCATCTATTGAGCATTTTGATCAGCAGGCATGCTCTTCCTAAGTACTACACACCTACAAGTACTGAACTTTATCACCAGATAGCACAGCCTATATGCCATTTACCTGAGAAAATCAGTCTGCACAGATTTCCAAACTGATTCATGCAGATTTCAGTTAGCCTGTCTGAAGAATACACACATGTATTTGTTCTTCATTCTCCTATCTGGAGCTGCTGTCAAACCTCTTCCTTCAGTTACACACCTGTAAGTAGACTTCAGGTCTGCATATCACTGCTCTAACATATGTAACGTACACACCATATAGCAAAATAACAGCTCTACACACAGTACATAGTACAAATTTAGGAAAAAAATTACATATTCCTTTACTGAAGCAAACATCACATAAGATTATAGAATACCTGTGATATTAACAGGAAAGTTGTAGTTTTTCATAGCTTTTTAAAGCAATCCGATAAAATTTAGCAGAAAACTTCACAGCAAAGAACAGTACTGAATTCAGAGTCATGTGATTTTTCATTATCTCAGTTTCTTCTAGAGTAATTATTAAATGTGCATAATCATATTAAATATGCACAACACAGTACAGATTCACCCTCATTAAATACCATAGGATTTCTTAATTAAGGAGGCAATAAGTTGACTTCTTACAAATCTGGATAGGTACCTCTAATTAATTTAAATTGAACTAATAGACTTTGAGGTCTGGAGGAATCATCAGAGTGATCAATTCTGACTTGCAGCATAAGAAATGCAATGTTACTTAATAAAGCAATTTCTGCATCGAGTTCATTATTTATTTCTGAACTACTTTGGACCAAACTCGCCAACTGCCTTTGTTGCTTTTCCTGTCTTTCATTCTCACCAATTTCTCCTGCATGAAAAATAACAGCATAACCTGCCTTGAACTCCATGCTAGTTTTCCCTATTTTGCTCTGTCATTTTGTTAGGAGAAACACAGACGCTGAATAGAATGGCGAAGCTCCCCTTTTCTTTTAAGAAAAAAGACCCACGACTGATGTCATCACTGGAACTTCAGCAAAGCCTCAAGGTTGCCAAGGAGCAGTGATAATTAGGCAACCAAGGCGAAGCAAGTGCTTCAAACACTCCATGAAAGTCACCAAATCATTTGAAGCATCCACTGAAGCAGGAAGAAATATTCTATCAGGGTTTGCAATGATGAGTCGTCCAACACATTCCTGTTCACATCAGTACTACAACCCAGTGGCTAATTTACTGAATTCAGAAAGGCACACTGCTGCAGCCATGTGCCATGCTTGTCCAAATTTCCAGAGAAGGATTAAAACAAGGTAAATTTTGAGAGTGGGGCGGTGGTTTTCATGCTCTAGAATTATAATCATCCACTAGAAGGCATCAGGGCCAAAAAACTACCTAATAGTTGAAAATTTCAGTGTGTAAGGAAACCTTAGATTTACCAGCCACTGTGAGACTTAGCTAGCCTCACAAAGTTCTTATCCTAAATAAAATACAGGAAAGCACAGAAGCATCAAGCTAATCAAAGTGTAATAGTGAACAGATGCGTATGCACCCTTATTCAAATCCTTTCGGGCATCTTTTCTGCTGGTAAACCAAACAAAAGAAAGAAGTACACATTTACAGCCCCAAGGAGCAACACATCAGTAAATGCTGGTCTTAATAAGAGGAACATTTTTCCTGTGCTTTTCATCTTGTAGGATGGAAAAGAGGCGATGATGCTACGGGATATGGACTGGTTGATTTATTACGGTATGTTTAGTAGATGGGAAAGCAGGTGGACATGGAAGAGAGTTTCCAACTGTTGCTGCTGCATATCATATCTTTGTAAAGCAACAGGGAAAATGCTACTCACAGGAAACTGAAATGGAATGAAATTAAATACATGTTCAATAGGCAAGAGAGTGAGACAATTACCTGAAACCCATCAAGGTGCAACTGAATCAGACCTTCCAGAACTGCAATATGGGCTTTGGCCTAAAAGGGAGTTTCCTTTTAAAAGTTAATTTCTCTCTTTCTTGATGTTATGACAGAATATTTTAACATATATTTTTATCTGTAAATAAATAAGCCACAAATCTTCCTTTTTAATATTCCAAGATAAACGTGGCATGCTTCATATATTGAAATCATATATCACAGCCTATTTTTTCTCTGTGTAAAAGAGAACTTGGTATATTGTCATTACATAGTTTATTATATATCATTTTTTTTACTACAAGAATAACCATAATTTCCTCAAGTATAATGATGTGGCTACCATATTATAAACAACATTTTTTTACTACATTACTGCATTAATTTTTGTTTTCCTAATACTCATAATAATGAGTGAACATAGCCCACAAATTCCCTGGAGAGCATGCAAGTGAAAAGCATACCTTGGCCAAGGCCATTCTTTGGACTGCATGCTAGAAGCACATAACAGAGCAGGTTAGGTTAATTTATTGTTGTTTTAGCTTTTGAAGCTCAAGACTGAAGCATAAAAATGAAATGTAGTTGGGGGATATTCTGCCTGAATGGTGAGACAGTGCCTTTAGCTACAGAAGCATGACTGCAGTCTGAGTGTATGCCTTTGATTGCCTTACTGATGGTCCACAACTGATTTATATTTTTATAAAGTAGACTTTAAAAGACATTCTATGAAATTATTAAGTCAGTGATTTATGCCATCCTATTATGCTTCAAAAGCAGTTAATTGACTTCTGCTGTTTTAAAGACAGGTTGAGTATGAATTTGCTATAAAGCTATGACATCACAAAGAAACATCAATCCTGATGCTTTATCTTTCTTTCCTTATTTAAAGGGGAAGATGTATAGGTTAGGAGTAAGCAAAGGTGTCAGGTTTTTTTCTCCATATTCATTATCATTTTTATGCCCTACTGTACTTGGAGTTGTCACCACATTGTTTTCTGTTTAGATTATTTGAGTGTTGCTGCTTGATTATCAGTGCCCTAAATTTTCTTTGGGCTAGGTGTTTTTCAGGTGCAAAAATTTTCTTTTCAGAAATTTTCAACATTGAACTGACTAACAGGAAAAAACCCCAGTTTCCAAGTAGTACCAGTAAAAATGATCCTGCATTGTGATGTCTCTTCCAAGGTCAGTTTCTGTACCTTATCCAGCATAATCTAAATGTGCCTTCCACTAGACCAAAAATAAATCTGAAAACTGAGCATAAGAACCACATTTCATGATTAGAACCTAATTCTTACTAGAATTAGAATCATTACATTTTGTTTTTAATGACAGATTTTTATTAGATATCTGATATTCAAAGATATTCAAAAGTAGCTGATAAGATTAACTGATATTATAACATCTGTTCTTCACCTTTTTCTTTCACCTTATCTTTGTATTTCTTGTCTATCTTAACAGAGAGACATAACTGCCACTTGTGAATAAAAGCAGTGGATTAGTAAAATTATTTAAAAATTCCATGTTTAATACTTTACAAATTTTCTCTGGAGGCAAATATTCAGTAAACAGACAAACAGTTCTGTTTGGTTTTCTCTTTTTGTTTTTTTTTTTGAAAATAAAATCAATTATATGTGTAATCCATTAACAAGCTACATGTTTATTCAACTTTCAGAAGTATGCTTTATTACAGTATTAAATCTACAGCTGGATAACATAACAATTAGTAAGAACAACAACAAAAAAAAGAGAATAAAAGCAGTGGAGAATTTGATTTGTAATACCAAAATATAAAGTTTAATAATTTTAAATTAAATTTGCACAGAAGTAGAGACTTGCCAAAACTTCTCTTTAAAATTGCTTTTATTCCTTCACTTAAAGGTGATTGTGCAAAGGTCAGCAGTGAAGCTTAGCACACAGCTGGATTTTCAGGGCATTGACCAGTGAACTCAACAGCTGCTTGGCACACGTTTAGCCAACCTGCATAACTAAAATATCTGTTTTAAGCAGTAAAGTTGCTATGAACATTCTAACATGTTTCCAGCAACTGTCATAGTTTTCATATATTGATTCTTTGAGTTGCATTCTTACATTACGCCTGTGCTGATATTTAGTGTCACATTCACAGCACAGCAAAATGGAAGCAGGATGTCACAAAGAGATTTTTGAGGGTCCATGTTTCTTTAAAAAATCGCAATTTCTGGCATTGCTATCATTCATCTGTCGTTGAAAAAAATGTTTGTCTTAAACTATTTCAAAAAGTCTGCCTGTCATTTGATACATTTGCTGCAAAATGGAATTGCATTGCAGAAAATGCATGGGTTTAGTAAAATAAAATAAAATTATATGCCAGCTAGCTTTCAAATATTCTAAATATGGTAAACCTATTACATACATACTAGTTTTATTTATGTAAAGCCTGCCACTGCTTCACATGTGAAAGTGCAGCATTAAGGGAAAAGATTAAGATACATCATGCAGACAGTATGTCACTAAAAATATTCTCAGAGATCCAGAGGCTGCCTATCATATAAAGGTTTGCTAATATATCCTGCTCTCTATTACCTATTCTGTAAATAAAATAAGGTCCAGATACATGCAAATTCTCCCATGGCTCAAGAGACAGAGACTTCCTAGAGCAGAAAGAAGAGAGAAGTGGTTGTAGAGCAATCTTCTGCCTGCCAAGTAAGTAATAAAAGATACTGCAGCTGTCATGGATGCCCAGGTACATCACGGTTGTTCCCCTACCCCTCTGTTCATCCTATTGCAAAACCTACAACAGCAGAATTGATTTTGAAGCTAGAAAGTACCATTAAATCATGTACCTTGCCTCTTCTGGCAGTGCAAACATCCATCTGTACTGAAGCCAGCAACTTGGATGTAGCTAAAAGGTAATTTCCAGTTCTGATTTAGAAAAGATATCAAATTCATCACTTCTCTTGATAGTTTGTTAAAATGCTTTATCATCTTTCCCATGGGATATTTGTGCCTATTTCTAAATTGTCTCTAAGTTTCAGCCAATACACTTGTTATGTCTTTCTTTATTGAATCATTTTCTAATGATTTTTAGCAATGTAAAAGATTTCAAAAAGCAAATCTATGCTCTTATTTTGTCCATTTTCCAAATCGATTTACCTTTTTGGCACGTTTCACTTTGAGCTGCAATCAGTTATAGAGCCTGTTACCCTATTTTCCTTTACAAGACTACCTTTATTCAATATCTGTTCAGCTTTTCTGTGCAAAATATATCAGCCAAGTAATTTTGAGGTAGACGTCATGGATGTTAAATTCACTCTTTAATTTTAGACAAAAATATTTATAACTAACAACTCTTCTATTTTAACAGAACTCTAAGTTAAATTTAATCAGAAATCTGATTAATAAATCGAAGCAGATTAGTGGAAGACAGCAAAATTCTCATGGTTTGTCTCACATGCAGATCTGTTCAGAACAAACACTTACTTGGCTTAGGATCAGTAAACATGAGTAAGTTCTGAGAAAAAATGCTTATATGCATTCATTTGAATAAAAACTATGAATTCAATTTAACACTTTCAAGAACCTTTTCCATATTTTAAAATATCTAAATAGGTTCTTTTATTTCTCCTGTCAGAAAAATATAGCCTTGCAATTGCTGTGTACCTAGTTCCAATTCTCCGTATGGTGAGCATGAAATCTTCTTTAACCTGTTATGAACAGAAGAGTAAGCAATAATAATACAGTAGCATCCACTGCAATTGTGCTACAAAGACACAGGACTTCAAAACAAAATCAAAACAAATAGTTCATGAATAACTCATAGCTTGATATGTTTGTATATAAGTGTTCAGTGAATAAGTTCCAAAATAAACATGTTTATACAATCAGAATATTTTTGCTGAATAATGTATGAGCAGAGGCATGGCAAAATTTGCAAACATTATGTGCTGCAAATAGCCCATCTTCCACATACTATAAGAAACAGAACAGCATAGGATGAGATGAGATATGAAATGGCAACTAAAAATGGTAATCCCTCACTTTGTGGTCACAGGAAACCACTGGAAAGATTCCCTCAGGAGATTTTAGATTAAATGTGACACATTCACATCCAGTAAACTGTCTAGAAAAAAGTCTCTGGGGAGAAGAAATTAAGATGCTTATGGCAGCTGCAAAGGCTGCTAAGAAATGAGTAAAAATGTCATTGGCTTTGACTGGCTTTTCTCCACCAGCTACTGATGGATGGTGTACTTCAGTTATGCCCCATACCCTTTAAGATCTTTCCACGTTGACTCCACGCTCTACTTCATAGTTGCCCTTTCATCTCTTCCCTTTTTCTCCTGGATGTCCTTCTTTTTGGTCTCCTACATACTTTTTTTTCTCTAGGTGTCCTAATCAATTCTTACCAAAGGGGGAAAAACCCACAAAACCACAAAAAACCTGTCCCTGTAACATTACCATGACCCTTCTGCCTTTCATAACGTGTATTATGCACTACATGTAACATCATTTTATGTATCCAGCATTTGCATTTTGTGTTATGTACAAAGATTTCCAGAGCATTAACTATCTTCCTCTAAGTGTTCACCTAGTGTTTATGCTCTGAAAGCCTTCAATGCACATTCTGCTTGATCCTACTCATCTTCTTTGGCTCCCAGGCCCTTTGCCATCAACAGTACCAAGAAACTTACTACCAACCAAGCTTCAAACACAAATTCAAATCATCATTCATATGTCTGAGCAACTTCCAAAATCAAGTAAGTTATAATGGATTATAAAGTTTTGTTCCATCTTCTTGTCATACACCCTAGCAATAACTTACTGGAATCAGGGATTCCCAGTTCCCTAGGTAATAAAGCATTCCCTCCCTGTCCTCTCTCTGGCCACGTACTTATTTCAGCTTAAATAACTTTTGAGTCTCTGTTCAGCTCTTAGCACAGCATAGACTTGGCATAAATGTGCATTTATCCAGCTAAGAAATCTATTCTCACCACTTCTCTTTAATGTGTAAAACACAATCTCTATCCTTTGAAGAACTGACACCAAAAAAAAGGGGGGTGGAGGGGAACATGAAAAATGTTTCTACTGAGGGGTTATTTCTAATGTGCTTGTGCATACTTACTGATCCTGGAATGAAATCAAAAAATTGGTTGAATTACATTTTTGACAGGTTTTATTATTTTAGAATTATGGAGTGTTTTGAAGATTAACAGTGGGTTAGCTTCTAAGCAATCATTTCAGAAATAAGCTAGGTAGCCAGTCAAGATGGTAACTTTCATTTTCGGTTCCAAAGGGAGCTGCTCAAATAATAGGATAATTATAGTTCAATTGTTAATGCAATTGCAGTTCAGTCATTGCATTTAGAAACAATACTGTTGACTGTATGCTGAAGAGTAGTGAAATGGAAATATCCTTACATTCTGCAATCAACTACAGAATACCAAAATCCACAGAAAGCATTTTTTTCACTTTTCTTTTAACCAAAGGAAGAGCAACTTTCCTTATACATGATACATTTCAAGCCTGTGGAAAATATTTTATCTTTATTGTGCCTCAGTTTCTTAAATAGAAAGCTAGCACTAACCTCTGAGAGTAAGATCTAGTAATATAATTTTGGGGGGGAACAAGTGGTATTGAAACACTGTAAGGATATTCTCAAGTAAATCACCCTATTTATAAAAAAATTCAATTTGCAGTAAATTCAGTGCAATGATACTTTATACAATATCTTCTCCAGAATACTTGAAATGGGGTTTTTCCAAATAATACAGCACATCAGAGTGCAATTATGAATGAGAAGTTAGTCCAGTTTTCACAGATGTCAATGGATATCACAGTCCTTCACAAAGATGAGATTGTTTGTCTTTCACACTGTCTGTGCTGTTCACTGTCCCAGTTTAGCTGATGAGCTTTGATGTTACACAGAATGTTTGGTGATACCAAAAGATGATCTTTGTCTTCTGAGAAGATGCTGCTCCCAATACTCTTGAGAAAATCTTTGCAATGTGTCATTTGCCTACCTCTCAGCCACATGTTAAATACAACTGGTTATATAAAATAGCCTCTGGCAGCTTGCTAACAGCTGCTTTCAACTTTTCAGGATAATGCTTTTACCCTATGTGTTGTAAGCATTTGGTGTCTGATGTGACATCCAACCTTGTATTAGCTGCTGATCAGATGAGCAAATTGCATCACACAGCAGTCAAGCAACTGACACTGTGCTATGAAAAGGCATTCATAAAGACAACATCAAGGAAATGCTAACTTTTGATTCACTGGCATTCCATCATCTTGTCCTAGTCACCTTTTTGAAATATTTGTCCTGGTGATGATATTTGTCTAGCTCTAATATATTAACAGTGAGTTTTCCTGATATTGCTGTAACTATCTTGCACTGTGCCTAAGATTCAACAACTGCCCAGTTTGAAATCATTCAGCAAGATGAATTTGTCACTTGGTAGAATTACTTAATTGTAGAATTCCTAATAGAACAAGTTTTTTCCCTTAATGATACACATATCTGCTAGTATCTGGTCTAACCTTATCTCAATTTAGGACTTCTAAAATCAATCATAATTGCATCAAAGTACTGAATTGCAATTGCTACAGAAGCATGATAGTAACCAGCCTCATAAACAAGAAGTGGTAAGAGCTTTTCAGATCTTGCATCATTGTTGAGATGTTACATCCTGCAAAGCTTGCATTCCTCTGGTGGTGAGTAGGTTGTTCATCCAACCAGAGAACACCAGTGTTATGTGACTTCAATTATCCTTTCTCAGAGTTTCCCAAGGGTGGGTGGAAAACACCACCTTCAGTGGAGTTGTTTTACCATTCTGAAAGATGTCCTTTTGACCCAGGGAGAATAGCAAGCAATCACAAGTTAGAATAATTGAAAAGTATTCTAACTTACTAGACTCTATGACAGACTAAGGGGGTCCCTGGAGGACCATGGCTGTGATGAACTCCCAGCTGACCTTGAACTTGTGCAGGGTCTGCTGCTTGAGCTGGATGCCTGTAAGTTTATGGGGCCTGATGGGATTCATCCAAGAATACTCAAAGAGCTAGCTGATGCCATTGCGAGGCCTCTCACAATGATTTATGAATGGTCTTGTGAATCTGGAGAGGTCCCAGCTGACTGGAAACTGCCTAACATCGTCCCAGTTTTCAAGAAGGGTGACCCTGGAAACTACAGGCCTACCATCCTCACTTCAGTGACTGGTAAAATTAGGCAGAAGATTATTCTGTGAGATATTGAAAAACACCTGAAGGACAACACAGCCATTGGTCGCAGACAGCACAGCTTCGAGAGAGGAAAGTTCTGCTTGTCAAACCTAATTTCCTTTCTCAACAAGGTAACTCACCTAGTTGATGATCAAGGGAAGCCAGATGATGTAATATTTTTGGATTTACGTAAAGCTTTTGAAAATATCTCTCACAGTATGCTTCTGGCAAAATGTCCGACATAAAGCTGGATAATCACATCGTGTGATGGGTGGGTGACTGGGTCATGCTTTGTGTGCAAAACATTGCAGTAAATGCGATAACATCAGGCTGGTGACCTGTCACCAGTAGGGTTCCACTGGGCTCCATCTTAGGGTGTGTTTTCTTCAATATCTTCATGAATGACTTGGATCAGGACTGGAAGAGATACTAAGTTTGCTAATGATATTAAATGGGAGGAGCTGTTTGCTACTTCAAAGGAGTGACTCTTTCACTCTCTTCAAAGGCAAAGAGACTCTGCAGAGAGACCTCTAAAAATGAAAGGGCTGGGCAATCACCAACTATAGGAAGTTTAACAAAAACAAGTGCTAGATTCTGTACCTGGGACAAGGCAACCCTGGATGTATGTACAGACTGGGGAACAAGGAACTAGAGAGCAGCACTGCAGAAAAAAGCTTGAAGGTCCTGGTTGACAGCAAGTTGAATATGAGTCAGCAGTGCCCTGGCAGCCAGGAGGGCCAACTGTGTCCTAGGGGGCATCAGGGAAAGTATCACTAGCCAGTCGAGGGAGGGGATTGTGGCACTCTGCTCTGCACTGGGGCAGCCTCGCCTTGAATATTGTGTGCAGTTTAGGGCACCACAATGTAAGAAAGACATAAAGCTATCAGAGAGCATCCAAAGGAGGGCAACAAAGATGGTGAAGGGTCTGCAGGGGAAGCCACATGAGAAGTGGTTGAGGTCCCCTGACTTGTTCAGCCTGGAGAAGAGGAGACTGTGAGGAGAGCCCTCATTGCACTCTACAACTTCCATGTGAGGGAAAGAAGGGAGTCAGACACTGATCTCTTCTCTATGGTGATCAGCGACAGGACCTGAGGGAATGACCTGATGCTGTGTCAGGGGAGGTTTAGGTTGGATATTAGGAAAATGGTCTTCACCCAGGGGATGGTTGGGCTCTGGAACACGCTCCCCAAGGAAGTGGTCACAGCACCAAGCCTGGCAGAGTTCAAGAAGCGTTTGGATGATACTCTGAGGCACATGGTGTGGCTCTTGGGGATGGTCCTGTGCAGGGCTAAGGGTTGTATCCTTGTGGGTTCCTTCCAACTCAGAATATTCTATGATTCAATGATTTATAAGCTTGCACTCAAAAAGATCCATGATTTCTAGGGAGAAATCATCCACTGACAAGAATTATAACAGGGTGCTGAAAATTATATTAGATTTAGATAACAATCTGAGTGCAGGTGATAAACATGTTTAGACTTGCTGTCAAAGCTTTCCTTCTCCTTATTTTTTTAAAGAACAAAAAATACAGGGGGATAGCCCATTGTAGATGCTGGTACTGCTAAGTTTGCCTGAGGAGCAACACACAAAATTTATCTAAACCCAAGGGGGGTTTAGAGCATTAGAGAAAATTCTGATTCAGTTTTAAAGCAGGGAAATTAAATACATTTATATATTTATGAAAAATTACTTGCCTAAGGTCAGCAGCTCAGAGGCAGATCACAGAGATCAGGTCTCCCTGATGCCTATCTTTTCTAAACAGCCCAGGCTCATACCGGTCTTTTGTCTGCTGTTCAACAATGCGAGATCATCACATTGGTTTTACTGCTAGCAGTGCCAGGCTTCCATTAGCTATTTTTTTTGTTTCCTTCTTTTGAATACCTTTTTCCACAGACACAGTATTTTGCTATTTTATTTTTTCCCCTCCCAAAAGTTAACCTCATTCTTATGATTTCCTGACAATTGCCTTAGAGCAGCAAGAAGCCTCAAGCAAACCTCTGTAGCTAGCAGACTTCGGAAGGGTGTAGCCCAAAGTACTTCATTTGTAACTGCCAGAGCCTGAAGGAAATTATTAATGACAGGGGCAGGGCAAGTTCTGCCAAGTTGGAGTGGTGCACTGCTCCATACCCCCCTGCCCTTGGAGCCTCTACTCCAGCCCAGAATGGCTATCAGCTATTGGCACACCACCTTGAAACCCAATACCACCTTCCCTGGAGCCCCTACCCCAGATCCCAAATGGCTGGCAGATCAAAAGCCCCACCTGGGCAGGGTGGCCACAGGAGCCCAGAGCAAATAAAAACAACACCACAAGGGCCTCCATGCATCATGGCCCTATCACTCTTGGATTTGTGGTAGCTGGTTCTACGCTGGATCTAAGGTAGATCTCTCTCTCTCATTCTGCTTATTCTCATAATTTCCTTTTCTTGATATTTGGGTAATTTAAATTTGGATAGGTTGGAATTTGCTAAGTCAATGCTTTGTGAAATGCTTTATGTTGAATGAATGTTTCCTTTAAACTTATTTTCAAAAGTTTGCCAGTAGGTGTGTTTTATTTTGACCTCATGAGAAACATCACCAAATTTTTCCCATTCGTAGCCTTGGACAGTAACAGAACCTAAGGCCTCTTTAGTAAATCCATCAGGCAGGTTTTGTGGCCTTACACCTTTTGGCACAAAACCCCTTCGATGAGCTCATGGGGCAAGCCTGGGATCTTACAGTAACTCAGGCCCAATCCTTTATAGAGTGAATAAAGGATCCCAGTTTATTACAATGTAATTTTAGAGAAATGTAGGAATACTCTGGGATGAAGTTGATAGGTGTGGTTGCACATTTCCACAATGTGTGTATCTACACTCAAATTTTTACAGGACCTAGATAATTGTCTCAAATGTACTCTTTAGCGTTTCTATTTTCAAGTGAGGACAAGGTGATATGTATTTTACCTAC
This sequence comes from Oxyruncus cristatus, assembly GCA_013399855.1. Taxonomy (NCBI): domain Eukaryota; kingdom Metazoa; phylum Chordata; class Aves; order Passeriformes; family Cotingidae; genus Oxyruncus; species Oxyruncus cristatus. Next base: position 46,027 of record VXAY01006841.1, on the reverse strand, counting down.
TCTTCTTTCTTTTGTCAATATTAATATTCCCAGTCCCTTGGCTTTTTGTATGATGTCTTTCCTAAGTGATAATCAAGTAATCCAAGTCATCATTTTATCAAGACACAAAGATTCATCATCTTATTGCTGTGATATTTACTGTAAGATCACTTGGCTCCCAGTGTGAGGCACAGACATTTACAAGACATCCACATGAAATGATTAAATGCCTGGAGGGTTGGATTTACTACAGAGGCACTTTCACGGAGGAAGAACACTCTTCAGAGAAGAACAACAGAAAACTCTTATGTTCACTGATGCTAATTTATGAGTCTCACATCTTTTCTTTATTGTTTAAGGGACCTGGGTTCTTTACCAGTATCTTAGTAGTAAAAGATGACATGCTATATGTAACAGTTTTCATGTACTCCTGATAACAACCAGCTTACATTTCAGTCATAAAAAGTCATAAATTCTGCTTTTTGAATTGCAGCTCTAACAGCTCCTGAAATTTCCATAAAGCCTCATGAAGCAATTAAACCTACCATCCAACCACGTATACAATTGTATGGATGATGAGATGATAATAATATTTAAATCACTGCTTGTTTTTTTTCATCAAAGTTCTGCTCTATCTCACTCCACCTCGAGGATCTAGAAACAGCTGCACAGCTCTGCTACACAGTTATGAAAAGATCATTTATTATGAAATATTTTTAGCCAGAAATGACAAACAAAGCCCAAGAAAATTTCTCAATCTTATTACCGGTTGCTATACTAAAATGGTCCATTATATATAGATGAGGATTTATATATTATTTATATTGTTATTTATATATTAGAACAATGTGAATGAATGTTTTATAAAGGTTAATAAGGGACAATAAAGAAAACAGAATGTGATAAATGTATCTTTAAAATGGATTTGAAGGTGTCCGATTGTTTAAATCAGGTAGAAAGTAGAAAGAAACTATGACAACTGATTCAGTTACAAATTTGTGTAACAAAGGAAGCCATATTTTATTGTCAACAATATTTTTCCCTCAGGGTTCCTCACAAACCTGTACACATTCGTCTAATATTTTGTTTTCTCTGAGAACCTCTTTCATCCCATCAGACTACTTAGTGTATTTTAAAGCCAGGAAATTAACACAAATATTGATTTCTGAAACTGTCAAGCAGGCTGCAATGCTTGCTAATGTTTCAGCCCATTTGGTATAATGGCTTGTTCACATGTTCCTGTGTTTAAAAGAGGAAAATATTATTTCCAATATGACATGAGATCATAAATTAATTCATTTATTACATTCCTCGAGCTATAATGCACAGATTTTTTTCCCTCATATGATTGTATTTTATCCTTTTCTACCAGGCTAATAAAATGTGCTTTCACCAGGAATCTTCCCATGCCATGAGTGCTGGTTTGGGGATTTTTCTGTTACAAAACAGCATAACTCAGCAAATGAATCCTCTTTTGGAACTTCTTCCCTGGGGCAATTCAGGCCAGCCCAAGATGCATTTCTTCTGCTAGATTTTAATTATATCTGTCCTAATGTAATAGAGAAAATCCTACCTAGATATATTGCTTCTCAGACATGGAATAATAGAGTCTGATCACCATGTGTAAATAATCATTAATATTTTATTAACATAAATCATTTTGATACTTCCCAAGTGTACTTCAATATTTTAGACTGTATCCTAGAAACTGGACAATATATAGACTAAATATATTTTCTGTACACAGTAAGATGAGTTTCTTTTTATGATAAGTGGTGAAAAATCTGCACAAATTGACTGTTCTTATTTATCAAAGGTAGACATGGAACACTGGAAAGATTACTCTTTTATTGTAAAAAAAATTTCCTCAAAAGAAGTCAGAAAATTAAGACCTCATCTTACTAGTAGTACCGTAGCAAAGATTTATCTACTGCCTTCTAAATATGGGGAGGACTACTAGTAATTTAGCATTAATCTTCTCTGAAGTGGGGCAACCACAATATTCCTCATTTTCCTCATTTGAGTAGTGTGGAAACAAATATATTCCATTTATTTTTTTGTAGGTCTGACAATCTTGGTACACTAGAGATTAAATTTATGTCTTCTATTTAAATGTTGATCTTTACAATCCTCTTAAAATAAACCATATTATTAAAATGCACTTAAATTTGACAAGTCTGTCGTATTACATAGCTGATTGCATTTCTTGAAACTTCTAGTTTTGCACAGTACATAAAGAGGGTGCTTCATGCAGATGAAGCAAATTAAATTATCTTACTGTCTCACTGTAATTTCTCTCTTTTCTGACTTTAAAGATACAGTAATGTAGAGAATATTTTTTCATATTGCAGTAAGAAAAATTACCTTGTTCTAATTTTACTTTACTTCAGAAAGTTAATTTGAGATTTGAAAGAGGTAGATTCCCACTTCCTTTCAAAATAAACTTAAAGAGGGGTTTTCACCTGATTTCCAAAAGGTCTTTGAAAAATTTCACCATTGTTAATATTCTATGGAACTTCCAGTGGGAAGTTAAATAGCCCAAATCCAAATAGCTAAATAGCCCAAATCCAAAAGAGTTTGCTGAGCAACTTGTGAAACATGTGTAATGTGGTATCCAAAATGGAAATAAATTCATTCATACATCGGAAAATATGTTTCTATCTCCTTTCAAAGTGGACCAATAAATCCTTTAGGTATTTTATGTTGGACAGGATTTTATGTAAATCCAGAGTCATATTATGTTTTTCAAATAGAATGATTGATTGGATCCTTTCTTATCCACTTAGTATCAGAAGGCCTAATTCAAAATTCTGTTTATGCTTAGGTAAAATAAAGAACATTAATGTTTGGCTAAGATTGTAAAGTATCTTAAGATTTTCAAATGGTACAAGTGCTGGGCACTGTGATTAGCTCTAATTTTCAGAGGTTGTTAAAGTACAGTGTTGCCATAACAGGCTAAGTCAGATGTCTGCACTCCTTCCTGTAGAAGGTCGATCAGTTTGCTAAACACAGATGTGCTTCTGAGTTCAGATGAGTTGTGGAAGAGAATGCCTGGAATGTGATGTCACCAGTCAGTTATTGCTGAATCATAGGAATGAGGTATTAGAGTTATTGTCTCCCTGCTTGTTGAAAAACCTAATTTTACTTCCTATCTCCTTCCCAGAAACAATCCATCTAACATCAACAACACCTTCACCTAGTTTTGTACTAGAACAACCAAGCCTCTGAAAGAGTCATCATAAATCTAAGCTCTATGTCTTGATTAAATCATAAATCACTACTTGAGTGCTCAGAGTACCTTCCATCTGATTTTGCATGAAGGTAGATTTTAATATTTTTATATCCTAAGCTCTAAAATATATTCTCAAACTTCAGGAAATATTTACACTGTATTGACAGATTACATTTCCTAAACTGTTCCAAAAATTCAACTAGCAAAGAGAAATGGTACTATTCATTTTTGTTGTGGCCTCAAAGTACCAGAAAGAGGCTTGAACTGTTGTTCAGTTCACCTATCTTATTTCCAATAACCATTAACACTTAATAAGGAATATCTAATTTTTTAGTTCTTAGAATGCTTTCAATCTCCATTGTATCTGAACAATTCTCAGCCATGAATAAATCTCTATTCTGTGTAGAAGGAAATATTATTCCATTACACATGGATGGTGCAACAAAAGCACAGATACATGGAATACACTGCAAAACTTATATGGCAGAATCAAGAACAAACTTACAGTCATGTTCCGAATGTATCAAAAGTTATAGGCATATTTCAGAAAAATTTGAAGAAGCGCAACTGGCAGCACAATGTAATAGATTGTAAGAGATGTCCAGTATAATCCTTTCCTTAAAATCTGTGATCCCGCTGAGTCCTGTTCTGTTGTCTTAACAACAAATTTATTTTTCCTAGAGAAACCAAAACCATAATCAACTTGTGACTTTCAACAGCAACAATTCTTATCACAATTTCACCAGAAATGTACACTGTGTTTTATACATGACTTGGATGAATTAAAATCTGATTTTCTTTTACAAAAGGTGCTGGAGCTACAATAAGAAACCTACCTGTCAATTTGGATTATAGTAAACCCTCCAAGAAAAAGAATTAAGGACACACAAGAATAAGAGCACTATTTTTTTAATCAGTGAATTTACTAAAACACCTTTGTATATTGGAAAGTTACATGTTTGGAAAATACTATCAAATTGAGTATTCTAAGATTGTGGGGCAGGTAATTTTGAGAGAAGATGAATTTATTTCTTTTAAACCACTGCTTCCCTGTGCTAAACTATCTTTTGATACTCTCCATTCAGAACTTATTTAGTTGAGGCCCAGTAGGTTGCTGAAATTTTTTACTGCTTTTTGAACTTTCCATGCAGGATTTGCCCACACTGCAAGGATGCCCTACAAGGAACAGACCCAGGTCATGTTGTAGCTGAAACTAATAGCTTTACTGTCTCCTAGCAACTATGGTGCAGCTATTTTGTACCTACAGAGGCCTCAGTAGTGCAGTTATGCAGAGGCTGAACGAATTCTCCCAGTTTCTCAATAGCTTTTTCACGTGTGTATGAAATTTGGCATTACAATAATATTGAAAGCTAACATTGTGTTAACATTGTTTTCCTGTGGTTGAAAAAAGAAATTATCAAGAATTATACCTTGAACAGATCCTGACATAAAACAGTTGTAATTAGTTATTATCATCAGTTCCAGCAAAGTGGCTGGGTGAGGACTGCTTAACTCTAGCTGATTATGTACTGTAACATGTCTTTATGTTTATTGCTTTCAATAAAGAAATGCTATGGCATTTTGGTCTTGTTTATGAAAAGCTATAACTGCTAGATTGTAATTATTTCTAGGCTGTGCTCAGTGGGAAGAAGAAGGTAGGGTTGTTTTGAGGAACTTCGGGTTTAATCAAATTGATTTTCTAGCTAAGATATTGTAAAAAGCACCCTTCGAATAAAAGCATAATTACCACCTCATTTTACTGAAAACTGATTTATCTTTTCATTGAGTTAGATAAATACATTCATGCTATTACCAAAATAGTTCAATTAAAAATTCTGCATAAAAATCTAGCCAAGAATGATTTGCCTAATGGCATGATCAGAAAAGAAAATAAGTCTTTTGGATGAAGAAAGATATATGTAGTAAGTGATCTAATAATACACTTTGGGAAAAAACTGTCCAATGCTTCTTCCTCACAGACACACATTTTCATCAGCCTGTACACTTACACAGACTCTGCAGAAAAACAGAGCATATGTTCCCTAAGATTCAGAAGAAACTGTCTGGATTAAACACATTTAATTCAACTGACAATAAGTGTTCCTTAGAGAGAAGGATATAAACATTGATTTGCTCAAGTCCTTTGAATATAGATGGTGAAAAATAATGTGGCTTGTCATGTTCACTGACATCTTGTTGCTGTTTAAAGTTGCTATGTCAACATCTGTAAAACAAGTACAGTATAAAGGAAGATAATTTCCCTACTTGCACATTTGAATGAGTACTGAATCCATTTTAAAAACACAGAACATGTGAAAAATAAGTCATATCTTCAGCTTGTAAGTCAGGGTGACACCATATATTAAAATAAAGAAAAGGTTGCTAAATTTGTGGATGAACTGCGATCACTAGTATAGTGATAAAAAGTTAAGAGATATTGGCAAAATATGCCAAAGTCATATTTTGTTTTCAATTACAGGTCTACATCTGCAATGCAAATTGAGAATAAAAGTACAGGGATGTGTGGGCATAATGTAGCCCCATAGTATAAGCATAACATATACACAGAAGCTACAGATTATTAAGTTGTAGAATAAGAATTCATAAGAATGTATGAATCAATATGCCATTGTACTATACCTTTTCACTGAACCAAGCTTAAATGCCATTCCTCTTGCGTCACTCCCAAAGGCATCGAGAGGCAAAAAGGAAATGAATGGGTATAAATATCAGGAGGAAAACTGAAAAACCTAAATGCTTTTCATTTCACAACACTGTCTGTATCTCTTATGGATAAATTGACTCTGAGTGTAAGGTCATGTGCTCAGCTGCTGTGAATTTGTGTGAGTCACTGAAGGCAGAGGAGAAGAATTAATTTAATTTACATCACAGAGGATCTGACTTTCAGTCACTACATTGCCCAAAGCCAAAGTTAAGCTATGAAGTATCATGCTTCTTATGAATAGACAAGGCTAGTTTATACTCCAGGAACTTATGTTATTTCAGTCTGTCTGTTGTTCAGAAACAAACAAAACATCAGACAACTGATTTACCGAAATCAGACCAGATGTCATTTAAAGCAAACACACAAATTTACCAAAACCTGTGCTCATTTTGGGGAGCAGAAACTTAAAAACACAGAAAGGAACAATCATATTCAGTCCACATATATTTTTCATACCTGTCAATTTTTGCATGCAAATGTAATTGCACCTGTGAACTTTCTAAGATCGGTAATATCACACATGACATAATCTTGACTGATTCCCACTTACTTTTGGAAATTCCCTCCAAAGGTTAAAGTACTTCTTTAACCATGCTTGTTTTTTTTCCCTTTTTGCCCTCTTGAAGAAACTACATTTCTACTACTTTTGCAAAATGTACTAATTTGTATTTTGGTTATGGAGATATTAATGCTATAATTGATAACTCTTTATAACATCAAGGATAGCATTTGTCTTTAGGTGTTACTGCTCTTAAAGCATTTCAAACATCAAGAAAAATAAAAACACTGTTTAAATACTAGCAGGATGATTTTCAACATCAGGCAGAGAAGTTTTGACTGAGAGAGCACAGGGGATGAATGGAGGTACATAATAAAACCAAATTTACAAAATCCTGCATTTGCACCGTAGCTCTCACACTGTCCTTTAGCAAAAATCTTTCCCTTCCTCCAGTTCAAATACTGGTCTGAAAGATCCAGCTGTAAATTTCCCAGTGTGGATATGACACAGATATCTCTCATCCCTATAATAACAGTCTTAATTTCCCAAATGGCAAAAAGGGATTGCAAGCATGCTCACAGATACAACCCAGCAGTTCATAGCTATGACCACCAGACGTACTTATTAGATATACAGGATAATTGTTCTGTCCTCCCAGGCCATTTGGTTTGCATTACAGAAACTGTCTGGGGGAAACAGAAAAAAACCCCAACTACAACAGCTCCTTTTCTTGTTCAAAGGAAACCTTGTAGTTGTAAATGGAGATTTCCTTGCTCAGTAAAGGGAGACTTAACAGTTTATTTATTGGAAAGAATTTTCTTATGGTAGGCAACACACTGAGGAAGTCACATATTTTGCCTCATATCAGGGAGTCTCAGAAGAAACACATGAAGAAAGGTAGCACAATGTCTCTTAAATCAAGAAAATCAAAGGTTGATAAAATCAAAAGAACAAGGCAGATCAGAAATACAGCTCTCAGGTTATAAACTTCTTACTGGCACAGAATATACTTAACTCTTAGAATACTCACAGGCAAACGATCAATATCTTAACACAAAAGAAGGACTCTTTCTGGCATAAATCTTTGCTGATGACGTACGAGCAGGAACATTTTCACCTGCATATGAGCATGACAGAATAATATTTAAAATGTGAGAAAGAAACCTTTTCTTCCTTTGGCATTGTTTGAACTTTAACTTTTATTCTAAATTTTCCATTCCTTGAGAAAACATTGTTTTGTATGCCTAATATTTTGGCCATGATTTCAATACTAATTCAGTTTTTGATAAACTCTTTCAGCACAAAAGAGTTTATATATTCAACGTCATCTCTCAGAGGTCATATTTTCCCTTACAATCAGCTCTTATTGCAAGTTTCTTTGGTTTTGGTTTGGTGGAATTCAAGTTTCTGGTGGGAGAAGATGTTTCACTTATTCATAGAAAGTTTAAGTCACTTCGACTGAACCAAAAGAGAAGAATTCTCTTGTAAAAGTAAAGACCTTATGTCACTGATCAACCCCACTAGAAAAGTACAAAAACAGAAAGCCTGCTGTAACTGTGAAATAGCATGTGAAGTTCAAGAAATATATTGCAATTATAATGCAATATTTTGTATTCTAATTTTTAAGTTTGCATTATATGTTATAATTGCTTTACCTCCTTTAAAAAGTGACATGATTTAAAGAAAAGGGTGTGTTGATTGGGGCACACTTCCCAAAAAAATTGGTTTTGAAAAGGACTCTCTTTGGTTTGTAATTTTTTACGCTAAAATTGCTATCCTTAATGGAAAATTCTGCTAGGAGCTCCAGAGAATTATAAGAGGGGAAAAAAAGTATACTCTGTTTGTGCTTGTCCTCTGGGCTCTTGGAGCTGGCTCTTCTGGGAACTAGAAATACTTGGTTGGGATCATATTATGCACGTAGTAAATTCTTCTGACTGAGTAAATTAGACCAAAAAAAAAGACCATCTGATAGTGCCACAGATGTGATAGGAAAAGGAAGTACCTCCTATAAATGACTTCATGGAGCAACCGTATGTTCCTGCCCTCCAGACATATCTCATTTTAAGTCTCATGTTAAAAAAGAAGCCTTGGTATATGCATTTTTTGCAGTGTACAATCTGCTCTGTCACAGAGATGGCAGTGGCTTCTTCCTAAACCTTGTTGGCCAGAAGTCAGAAATGTCAGAATGTATTACTGAAGATGCTCAGATACTCATAAACTCTCCCAGCTCCAGTGTAAAACGTAAGAAATGCCAAAAATTGAATTAAAGTGAGCATTTACTTAGACCCAGGGGGTAATTTTAAAATCATTAAACAATTTTTTTTTAATAATAGCATATAGACAAACAAAAGCTATTACAGAAAAATATTATTTATACTAGTTTCTATAAAGTTGGGCACATGTACACACAAAATGCATGAAGGTAAAGTGACATATAAAAACCATCACCAAATTTTCTGGACTATTTAGAAGTTCTGAAATTCTACCAGATTTCTTTATTCATTATGCTTCCAATGCTTTGATTGTCAGTAATCATTCAATTCATATAAACAGTGCTTCTGATAGTACTTACATATGAACAACTGGAGGCTGACCGGAGCAAAAACTACTGACAACTGAGCAGCAGGAATGCTTTTGTCATCCTGTGAACACTTCCCATTCCATCTAAAATTAAAACCACAACCTTTAAATATGCTGAAACGATCACACAACATCTATCAATGTCCAGTAGACTGAAAAGGGGTTCAAAAGATTATTTTATATCCCAGCAAGTACCTCAGACACTTTAAGTTTCTACTATATCTCAACATCTTACTTACCTCACTTTTTACTGTCAAAACCCACTTGGTAGGAGGGCATAGGGGGGCATGATGTTTGTTATAAATTCTTGTCAGGCCGAACAAAGAGACCAAAGTGTCAGGGAACTCTTATGCTTTTATTGTATAGTGACCTAAACTTCGTCAACTATCTCATTATTTAGTCTCAAAAATGCTGGCTAACAAGCCCTTAATTTTTGGAACACACTCCAGCAAGCTCCCCACTCGTCACAACAACCTCACTATGGAATAAGTTATAGAATATGACAACACCTTGCCAAGACAAAGAAAGGGAGGCAAAACAGAGGCAGAAAAGAGAGGAAGAGAAGAAAGAAGGTCACTGATCCTGTGTTGGTCCTGTCACATGAAGAGTCCAGATCTCAGGTCAACAAAAAGAGCGAGACAAAGAGAGCAAGAGGAAAAAGAGAGGGACAGGGACCAATCCACTTCCTATTATAATTCGTGTGGTGCAAGCCTCTTATGTAAACCATATTTTCATGCCATTCTGTCACACATGTGCAGCCAGCACTTTTGAGCCCTCCAGGAAGTGAGTTCGGGATGGGGGGGGTGGGCAGGGAAGTTGACACAGGCACACTGAGCGTAAGTCTCAAGGCATAAAAGGAAGTCTGCTGAGAACAGTGCTGCCCCACTTCCACGGGACCCTCTCTTCCAATCACCACTTTCCTGTTGCAACAGTCAGAATGTTTGAGACAAAACATGCTTAAGCCTGGTTCTCAACGCCTGCACTGTTCAGTCTTTTCATGATAAGGCAATTAGGTTTGGCTCCAGTGTCATCACAGGGACTGCACCTGATTGAACTGTAAGCACAAAGTGCTGCCTCAGAGGAGACAACTATTTCTGACTGTCTCTAATGTTCCAATCCTCAATGGAGAATGATTAAAGGTGACACAATACATGCTATGATTTCAGGCTTTCTCAGTGATCAGGGGATAATTTACACAAAGAACAAATTTACTACCTTTGAATAGTTTTTTCCCCTTCAGTATCAGTCAAAACCCAGGAACCATCAGAAAGCATCGCCATCCAGTCAAGGGATTGTCCTGCTCTGTTCTGCACTAGGGTGGCCTCAGCAGTTTCCATAACAGATCTCCACGATGACAGCTTTTCAAAGCCAGACAGGGCCTAAACTAAGCCAACACATTTCTTGCTTCTCCTTGAAGAAGACTTAAAATTTAGGGTAGAAAAGACAAAAGAATACCATCTAATTTGCTGAGTAATATCAATAAACATAGAATCATAGAATAATAGAGTCTGTGACAAGACTCCACCATCAAAATGATAATTCAGGCACAGCTACATCTGTAATATTAGTAAACAATTAAAATATAATTAGGACAGAACAGTGTTTTTAAACCACAAGTGAACAAATTGCATCAGGTGTGTATTTTGCTGAGGAAAGTTGTGATATGTACCTTTTAAAATTATTGTCTTTACCTGACCTCCTGCTTTTTTTTCAAACAGGTAGGTAGGCATTATTTTACATAAGAGAAAATCAACTCAAAGTCCCAAGATGGGCATCAAGTGTCTTAACCATGAAGGTTAAAGACTTCCTTTGTTTTGGTGAAATCTGAATCTTCTGCACAGGCTACATAAGAAATTACTGAAACCTCAATAACTCAGTACTATGTTGTATCCTGTGGCAGTTGATTCTCTAAGTGAAACCGTAAAATGAAAATAGTTCTCAAGATGGCATAGGAACTGTAAAAGCTTTGAAGAACCTTTTGGTATTGCAAAGTAATCCAGATTTAGGGAAACAATAAATGTAACTTCCCATGAAACCCATAAGGAAGATTTAGTGACCAGTTCAGAGCAAGTTTGATGCAGATGTCATTTACACTGATATAACAGCAATTTCACAGGCTGTGTGTAAGTTCATATTTTTATAAAAATAAAAACTGTTAACAATTCAAATGTAATCTCACTAAGTTTATAAAGCTTTTTTCCATGGTCTTTTCTCACTTCCAATCAGTAAATCTTATCATGAATCTGCTTGTTCCAGGCTTTTTAGGAAACAGATTATGGAAGCAAATATTTGAACAGGTTTTAGGCCATAAACTGATATTTTTAAGACCTATATGCGTACTTCTGACAAGTAAAATATGCTTTTTCCTTGGTCTGAAGGACAATCCTACATCTACTCACTTTCTGCTGGCTGCAAATCATGAGGTTCACTGACTGCATACAGTAAATGTAAACAAACTGGTGATCCAAAAGAAATTAAGAGGAAAGATACTGAGACTGATCAATCAATATTGTGTGAATTGACAAGTACATGCTATTATCCTTATTCGTCAAACAAGCATTATTGGTGGTTCTCATCTTATTTTAGGTAGTAAATAAACTTCTTATTTCTGCTTGTACCCTATATTCTATATACAATTTTGGTTTACTATTTAATTCTTTTTTCTGAAGTCAAAATATTAGGAACCTTGCATGCTCACATTGGATTACAGCAAGGAAGCAAAAAGGATCACCTTCAACTCCAAAGTTCATTTATTTTCCTGGCTAACATATATAATCTCTGTATCGTTATATGATCTGAACCTGTATCCAGTGAAATGACTGAAAGAGATCCTGGAAGGCCATTCGTGTTTTGACCCTTCAATTAATTTGAATATGTCTGAATATTTTCAAGTGCTGGCAGGAGACAAGTTAGAAAAGTACTGTGAATGACAGTTGTTGGGTTTTACCCATTACATTCACGAGTGTTACACAGATTGCCTGAGGGTCATTCAGATACTATTAAATGAAAGCTATTCCCTAGAACTGCATTTGAGGTCAATGCTTTGATCAGCAGGTAGCAGAGAAAATAGAGCATTTCTCTGAACAGAGGTATTTGCAAATAGTCCTTTAAGTATAAGCTATCTACAACTTTGTACTGGGTCTTTGTACATAAACTATTGCCCTTATTTTTGCAGGTGGGTCCATTAGAAAGAGTTCTCTTTGTCCTTCAGCTGATTCACTTTAATTTTTTTAATGACTAAGGAAACAATTCAAACACTCCAGTGACATGGTATACACCGTTTTAAACAATACCTCAAATTATTTTTATTTCTACCTCCAATAGTTTCAAAAAGAAAATTAGATTGAGAACAAATCCTTGCTAAAGATATGATTTTAATGTTAACTACTTTTACTATTCAGTCCAATAGTTAACTTCTACACCAATTGAACAATCTATTGGTACTGTTGAGATATTAAACTAATAACAGGCAAATTGATGTATACAAATACATATATTCACTGAACCTCCTATTCCTGTACTGTCATTCACCCCAAGTAATTTTGTCTTGAAAAAGGCCAGAGCACTGGCATCTACATAAATAAATATCAAAGCTAAGGTGAACTCTTTATTTATTTAATACCTTATTTGATTGCTGAGTTGCTCAGCTACCTCTCAGAGACACTCTGTCCATATTACGCAATAAAAAGTTATAATACATGACTATTTAAAAAGGAACTTGTTCTGAGTTTTTCCAAATGCATTTCAAACCACTTATTTGGACTTTTAATTTTTATACAGCAGTTCCTGGAAACTTGTGAAACTGTTTCAGTTTTACCTGTAATGTTAAATGGGATCAGGAAGAAAGCATTCAAAGTTTAAACATCTCTAATACTTTGCTCATGCACTTATATATCCATTTATATATTTCTTAGGGAATATTCACAAACTATTTATGTTACCTTTACTTACAGCACAAAAATGCTGACAGAAATTGGACACAGTGGTATTTATTAATGAAAGAGAATTCTTTAACAACCTCTCTGTGTCATATTTGTCATATTCGGAGTGTGCTTAAGAACCAGATGGAAACTCACAGATACCATCTGCTTGACACGTGTAGGCTTCAATACTTAGGGGTGCAAACTAAAATATTAACAGGAAGACAAAATTATTTTCTTCTGTCTCTGCTTTGTCTCTACCATACAACAATCATGAAAATAGTCATGATTCAGCTCATCCTTACAAAAACTTTGTCTTTCCACAGAGTTTTGACATTCACAGACATAAAAATTTATTCTACCAAATTCCCACCATTAAAATCTTCAGGGTTTTGTTTTTTTTTTTCCCTTCTTGAATGCCTCTACTTATCAAATCTCTACCATGTGGATTCTGATGGTTTAATAATATTTTTATTGGTTTTTGTTAAGGTTAAATGCGCAGATGCTTCCCCAAAGAGAGAGGACTATTTCTTATATAAAAGCCTTATGTGTATCCTTTCTGTGGCAATGATGCATGAAAATGCAAGAAACCTGAAAGAGAGTTAATAAGAGTAACACAGCAACAAAAAACCTGTCATTTTTGTGTCATGCTTTAACATATATGTAGAATTGTTAATCTATGTTAAACTCTGTGTTACGTTAGTTTGATCATGAGAATCCATATAATTGATTTAATGGGTTTTCTGTAGTGCAGGGCTGTACTCAGGTTTTTAACACTGTTTTTTTGATTTTAGAGTCCTAATGATAAACAATATCAAAATTGTTTCAGATGGAAAAATCAAACTTTTAGTCTTTGATGTTCTTGATATTTTAAGTGCTTTTAATTGTACATTAAGTAGAACTCTATCTGTAGTTGAAAACAGGTTAGGATAGAAGCAGTTATGTGTTTTTAACTACATCGGAATAATATAGGAGGAAATGTCATGAGCATCAAACTAATTTCTGTACAAAATTAAAGCTCCTGGCAGACTGAGAAATCATTGCCATTAACGTGGTAGAAGCATGTGCATACAAATCCAAATCTAGCCTAATGTCAGTAGGTATAAGTTCTTACAGAAAATTAATTACATTGCCTCCTGAATTTTAATGGGAAGTAATTGAAATAGTTTATCACTTCCAGTGTTGTATTCGCTAGCTTCTCTTTTGTGCATAAATTTTATTATGTAGTTACAAAAAAAATAAAATCCATGAGAATATATGGTAACTTTAAAAAAGACAACTATCCTGACAACACAAACTGAAAACTCATTCAGAATTCTCTGCAGTCGAGAGAAGAGAACATGGTGTCTCCATGAAGGCCCAGAGGAATTGTCAAATGCCAGTCTAACCAATTTTAGGCACTCAGATGCCAATATAATGACAGTATTATAGTCAGGATAGTTAACTTTCTCTACTACAGAACAGTACATGTAAAACAATAATGTGCCTCAATTAAACTGTTTCTAAGGACCTAAAGAGTCGTGAACATAAACTTATTCTAAAATAACCATACATTATAAAGTACATTCAGTCCATCCACTCGCTGTATGACTGTCTACCCTAAATGTCAGTAGTGTAGCTGTGAGGAACTCTTATGGCGCCCCTTGAAACCCTGGTGATGCCCAAGTCATTTGCTTGTGAGTAAAAGAGTTGTTCAGTAGTGAGACAGGCTGAAAATTTCTGTAGTGAGGACATTGCAAAGTGCTCAACCTTCTGTCTATCAAAGAAACAAACAAATCCAAACAAATTTTACATGATGAGGAGAGTGGAATTACCCTTAATGTTTCCAGGATTTGTCACCTCTAAAAGAGGAACTAAACTAAGCTGCAAACGATGCCTTCATGTAACATATAAGTTTTTTCGGAGAAGAGCAGTAAAAATGATGAGAGATAAAAAAAATCATGCTAACATAAGGAAACAGTGCAATTTATTTAGCGCAATAGTTAATGAGGGGTGGGGAAGAGGAAAGGTGGAAGGAAACTGCAATAAAATCCAGCATCTGTAACCAGAAAATCACAACATTCAGATTAGCAATAAGAGAAAAGAAATGTGTGAGGGTGTCATGGTTTAACCCCAGCCAGCAACTAAGCCTGTCGTAGCCATTCGCTCACTCCCCTCACCAGCAGGATAGAGGAGAGAATCAGAAGGGTAAAAGCAAGAAAAGTAGTGGGTTGAGACAGTTTAATAGGGAAAGCAAAAGCTGCACACACAAGCAAAGCAAAACAAGGAATTAATTCTCTGCTTCCCATGGGCTGGCAGGTTTGATCTGTTTGATCTAGCAACACTTTCATTCCTAATATCTATTGACCTCAGCAGTCAGAGGCTATTCCAGGAGCCCCTGTTTCCTTTCTCTTATGCACTGGATGCCAACTACCCTGCTGTAGTGGAGCACAGCCAAGGTGTGCTTGAGCTTCTAACAGTGAAGTTACCTTGGTAGCTCTCCCAGAAGTGGCTCTGAACTTCTTCTACGCTCTCAGATGAAATCATGCCCAAAGATGCTGGCTTTATTTTTTTTTCTTTCCCAAAGTAATGTTTTTAGAAACTTGCACTTATAACCCAGCACTCAAAGTACTATATTCAGCAGAAGCAATAGTAATAGTGTACAGGTTTGATTTTCACTGCTTAAATATATTTGGTGGGTACTCAAGGAAGTTACTGTTGACTCTATGAATCAATACTAGTCTGCAAATATGTTTTGATGTTTACACTTAAAACAATAAATATTACTCAACTTCTTTCTCAATCTGTATTGTATGCTTGTTTCTGTGCATCAGAACAGAAAAATAATAATTTTGTATGTGTGTCAGAACATTAACTTTTGCATCTTGAATAGACTGTGTTTGAGACTAAAGTAGATAGAGTCAAAACACAGTTAGCATCAGAAACTCAAAAGGAATTCAAAATCCAAAAGCTCCCATCTTATTTGAAGGAGCAGTATAAAATTTGCCACACCTCAATAATACATACCATCTACATTTTGTTTAAAGTTGAAGGACTTGAAAAAATCTAAACAGGTCTTTTTTTAGTTTTTTGTTTTCTTATAGAAAATGCAGAAGCCTACACTCTCTTGTGATTCACTTTGAAAACCATTAGTGAAACAGCAAAGATGCAATATATCAGACCAATTCAACTTCCCAGCAGTGGAATAATCAGAAAGTGATTTCACAGAATCATAGATTTTATTATTATGGTTGAAGAGGTATTTAATTTGATGAAGAGCTACTTCAGCATCATCAAATGTACTTTCAAATTTGTGTAGCTTTTATAAAACTGAAACAACATTTTGAGACAAAACATTAAAAGAAAGAAATATGTGTAAGTCCCATGATCTAGACATTATCAGACTGATGAAAAACAACATAGGAAAATGTCCTTATGAATATATGAGCATTTATTTACTGCCTTAATGTAGTACTAGTGTTTTTCTGTCTGGCCAAGCTACAGGTTACTCATCTCTTTGGCTACACTTCTATCCCCGAAAGGTACTAGGAAAACAAAATAAAATAAAAAAAGAGAAATTACGAAGGAAATGAGGCTGACACAAGGGCTAGAGGATAAATCCTGTAATAGGCTGAGCGAGTTGAATGTATGTAATTTAGAATGGTGAATACTAAGGGGATATTATGTGCTTTCAGCAGTCTAAAAATGCCCTCACAGTGACAGTTTACATGATAAAAATCTCAGGCACAGTCTCAAGAAATGACAGACAAAGAACAATGTCTTGAGGCTAAGAAAAGTTTAGACAGATATTAGCAAAAAGTTATTAGCAATGTAAGCAATTGAATGATCGTGTAGCCTATAGCACAAAGGGGGATTGTGGCACTTTTACTACATACATTGAAGAAGAGTTCAGATTATAAATTATAGGAACATTTTATGAACTACTCTTCAAAAGTATAGATGCCAAAGTAAAATGGAAGCCTTCCTTTTGACCCTGATGTATTATTGCTTTGGAGCTAACATATATATTCCCTAAAATAACTCTTTTAAGAGGAAAGAAAGGTAACATTCAATAATATAAAAGGAAAGTAACATTCAATAATATAAAAAAAATTATTTTTTAATACATTAAATAATTATATCTGCCTCCTCCTCAGTTAAGATGCAAAATCGTGATTTAAGAGCAGTACATAAGAAATAGCACACATAGGAGAATCTGAGGTGTTTAGAACTTGATAAAAGAAAGAAAAAAGTGCTTTAATTAAAGGCTGAAATCAACAGTTAGAAGATCAAAAAAAAGTAGCTACCCAAGGTAAATTACTTTTACTCCACAGAAATGCTGAAGAGCTGGTAATTCTAATCATAAAACATAATTATATTAGGAATTATCTTGTACTATTTGATTGGAACTTCAAAAGTATAACTCCAGTAAAATGTCTACAGATTGAATGCACCTCAAGACTGAATCATCAATCCCCTGAGATGTTGATGTATCCTTCATATCACCTCTAAAATCCTTTGGCTCATGGTGGACAAAGCTAATATTTCCATTTTCATTTCATTTATCCTTGCCCTGTACCTAAAAGCTTTTGTATTCCAGGGCAATCATTTTATATCAGTTGAAAGTATTGAATTTTTCACAAAAAAGAAAGATATTCAACTACATCATTGACCTTAATACTTTTCAAAGGTTTGGTAAGTGATTCAGGTACCCAATATCTAGACATTTGTAACTTAGCAGAGAAAATATATCAGATGGTTAAAATCATGTTCTTGATAGTTCTTTCACTTAGTCAATAAAAAATATTTTTGAGTGATTAATAGTTATAACAAGTATCACAGACCTATCTAATGTACAGATTTACTTCTCACATCAGGCAATCCAGATTACATCTACTCCTATTTTACTGTAGGACACAGTTCAGGAATATGGTTTCCCTGTTCTGAGTAATACAGATAAAGTTAGGTGAATGCTCACATTCAGACTTGACCAGGGATATTTTCCCAAACAGTGGTCATTCCTTTAATGATTTCTTTTTTTTTTTGGTATTAGACAATACCAATGACCAACTAAGCCCCCTTCCAAATACAAAAAAAAAAATAAAAACACACACACACACAAAACAAACAAACAAACAAAACAAAACCAAAAAAAAACCACAAAAGAAACAACACTAAACAAACCCCAGCATTTCTGGCTTAAGATGAAATTGTACAGATTTCCAGTTACAGGATGGATATCTGTTGCCTGTATCTTCTTTTATAAAGACATAAAGAGAAAAATAATTCAGACAAAAGAATTTCAGATATCAATACCTAACATTTGGATGCCAAAAAAAAAAAAAAAAAAAAAAAGGAAAAAATTTATCCGTCTCTTATAGTATCACTCATTTCACAGAAAATCAATTCTGATACATGTAGATGAGATCTGCCTGGTTAGCAGAATCTTGCATTTTTTCCTCATCTCTGAACATGGTTAAGAAGGGGACAGGACTGTTACTGGTCTTGTGATCCTTTCCTTCTGGAAATAAAATTGCTGTCTTACACTTTGAGGGCTGTTAAATACCATTTTTTTTCTGAATATGAGAAAGAAAACAAATTAATGACCCTTCAGACATTTCCATCATTACAAACTGAAATTTCAAGACAGCTGTTTCCTCCTACAGACTACTGTGGATTTTTTTGCTGTATACTTTATAAGATTTGAAAGTCTATTGTTTTTCAATTCACCAAAGGATTACTACTAGCCACTTAAATGTCCTACTTTATTTAAAAATGAGGCATCATCCAGCAAGGTGTTACCAAATATTTGTAAAGTGTTACCAAAGCAGTGCCTCAGTAAAATGAGAGGTTTTATGCAACAATTTTTTTTTTCTACAAATGCTACTCCACACCTAGGCATCTATTTGAAAACTCAAAGCTGGGTTCATATCCTCTAGCATCCATGGCAGTTATCTCTTTCCACATTATGTGAGAATACATCAATTTTCAGAATATTAATGTAAGCAGTGAAAAATAAATATTCATGAACCTCTTCATTAATGACCAAAAAAATAATAATATTCTGTACAATTTTGACATCTACCCTAAAAAAAAAAATTTTATTAACATATGAAAGTGACCACAGCTTTAAATGGTCTTCTTCCAACTTAGTATTAAAATGTATGACCTAACCTCCTTCTCTACAATAACTAATTAAAACTGCTGTATTATTTATATGTTATAGATACTAAGAACTCTTATGTGACGCCTAAGGAAGAAGTTCCTGTAAAAAAATATTATTCTAACATTTTAAATGTCATTTCTCTTATAATTCAAAATAACATCAGATATTTTAATGCATTATCAAGACTATGTCAGAGTTGCATAAAATGTCTTTTACATGTCATTGGCTTTGCTCTACAAAAAAGCAATTGATGAAAGAGGCACTACTCCATAATGGAGACCAATACTCTACTATCAGCAACAAGCAAACAATTAAGTGAATGTAAGTTAATAAATTTATTGTTTCTTTAACTAGTCTTTGTTATGTCAAATCTCAAAATCTTACATCTTTGCTTGTCAACAAAAAACTTCTACAGTTCTTGGACTATTTTGAGGGTTTTTTAATTTTTTTTCATCTAAGTTTGATGCTAGACTGTTCCCATCTTTTTGTCTATTAAATAAACCTCCCCACTCAAAAGCAATTTCTGTAAAAGGAGTCTTTTTAAGAACAGTACTTGGAAATTATAAAAATACTTGAAGCAGTGTGTCCTTAGAAATTTTGATCATCTTCATCCTGAATTAAGGTAAAAGAAAAAAGGACTTATATTGCCAAAGATAAAAGAAGATATATTTTTTGCCTGGTCTGTAACATCCAAATGGTAAAGAACTCTGTCAAGGTTTCAGCTCTTGTGCTTTCTGCACAGTGTTATCAACCCATAAATTTTGCTACTAATTAGGAAGAGTTTGCACAGACAAAACAGATCACCTTGAAATGGGGTAATACTAAGATTTATTGCTACACTACAGAACTAAGGGGAATACTTACATATATATACATATATACATACAACTCTAACTAGTTTTCTTATAATAGCACACTTATATATGTACAAATGCCCCTCCTCCTCTCTCCCTCAAAAACAGTCCAGAGGGAGAAAGAGAAGGGAAGAAAAAAAAAGTCTTTAAGGTAACAGTTTTAAAACTCCCGCAGCTTGAAGATACTTCTCTCTTTCTCTCCCTTGGAATGCAGGGGAGTTTACTTCTCACTTCAAGCTGCTTGTCCATAGTCGCTGAAGATATAACCATGTCGTCACTACGAGATTCAGGGCTCTATGGAG
>VXAY01006841.1:0-25056 GCA_013399855.1 Oxyruncus cristatus | reverse complement strand
TTCTGCCCCACACACAACTACAACAACGACAACAACCCTTCTTTTCCGGTTTGTGTTAAATTATGTAATTCGTAGAGATGTCACAGAAGTCTCTAATTGGCTACCTAGCCGGAATTTCACCTGGAACTAACCATCTTCTACCCTAAAACTGAGGGGGATGGGCTAAACCATGACAAACTCATTTGCTTTTTAAATATCAGAAACCACATGCATGATTATCTCTGCAGTTCCAATAATCAAGCACTAACCAACAAAAATTACCTAGAGTCCAAAAAGGAAAGTTTGTTCCTGTGTAAGCATTAAGCTACAACTTTCATTGTAGGCATTTTTCACATGCTCTTGCTTCATTCAGAGAACAGAATAGATTACATTCTAAGTAAGCAGCTGACAACATAACAATAAATCTCAAATAATAGAGTGAGAACAAGGTCTAAAAGGTGAAAAGGGCTAACTTCTTTATATCTGTAACTTTTTTTAACAACTGAAGTAGAAAAAAACCCCCATGCTTGTTAATACTTCTCATTATGCAATTTGGAGTGTGTTAGACTAGATAATTAAATGGAATTGTGTGACCATGAATCATTTTATTCTTTAATTCTTTCTGTTACCATCAGCTCAGGGCTCACAGTAATTCTGTATTTGGAAAATAAGAAAACATATTTTAAGAATCAATAAGATTTCAGGTAGACCTCTGATGTAGTGCCTTTGCATTTGGAAACACTCCTGGTGGACATGCTCTGTAAATTGCTTACAAACAAATAAATGGCTGAATGGCCAGTCTCAGAGGGTTGTGATCCACAGTACGCCATCTGGTTGGAGGCCTGTCACTAGCGGTGTTCCCCGAGGGTCTATACTGGGTTCAGTATTGTTTAGATTATCAATCGATGATGACCAACTTGGATGAAGGAATAGAGTACCTTCTCAGAAAGTCCACTGATGATACAAAGCTGAGAGGGTAGTGGATCCCCCCAAGCACTGTCAGGTCATTCCAAGAGATCTCAAAAGGCTGGAGAGATGCTTCACATCAGTCGGCATCTGCCTGCAGCAGGGGGGTAAATGGTCAAAATTGTAGTGTGTTGTTATTTGGTGCAGAATTGATGAGGCTGTTTGAGAAGAACACGGGCTGAGCTACTCCCTCATCTTGCACTCTTAATGTGACAAATAGGCTGGGGGAGGGGGGGTGTTAATAGCTTAGCAGCAAGGAAATAGCCCAACAAGCAGCCAGTCTTTCCAGTGAGCCCTCTCTCTCGTGGGCTCCAGGGCTCCCCGCACTCACCAGGCCACCTCTGGATCCTCCCACTCCCCCAGCCGGGAGAAGAGCTGCACCCTCTCATCTCCACATTGTTCCCACCCCAGGCCAAGCCTTTTCCCTTTTCCTCATACAACACACAACGCCCACAAAAACTAAAAGGCTTGGGCCTTTTGGATTTTTTTCCCCACAAAATCAATGACTACAGTGTGACAAAAATAACAAGTGCTTCTTTTTGATAAAAAACAATAGTTTTATTTCCAGATAATAGAAGAACAGTTTGTCTACCAGCAGAGTCCAATAGTCAGACTTGAATACAATTAAATACAGGAAAAATTGAACTATAACCAACAAGACAAACATTTACACAAGGAAAAATATCTTTTTATCACCTGTCAAGTTTTTGCCCATGTGAAACATCACTGGAACTCAAATATATATCGTTAAAGATTCATTTTTTTCCTGAAATCCAGCTGAGTCTGTCCTGAAAAATAGAAGTCCTGATATATAAATGGGATGGTATTGTCTGTGAGTGAAATGCTTCCTGCAGGTTAGGCAAGAGTTGGCATTCTCAAGGGCATTACAGAAGGCACTGACTGCAGAGGACATGGCCACATGTGGTTGAAACAATCAGTTATCCACTTTGTGTGATCTGGAAGAAAGAAGACCAGAACAGTGATTGAAAGTAAAGAATTCAAGTTTTCTCTTCTCTTGGCAGCAGGGAAATACAACTTGTATATCTGGATTAAGTCCTTTACTATAAAAATAAGGAACCCAAAGATCTTCCAGAGCCATCTTGGCAAGACTTTCTCCCTATCTGTACGCCACCAAGAAATGACTGAGTGGCAAGCTAGTTTCAGCTTCAAAGCAAAGTCTATGTTTCAAGCCAGCTGTCTCAGCATCCAACATAAGCCAGACGAGTTGCACATTTGCCCCCTGCCCTTTTCTCTCCCACAAAAAAAGACAGGATGACAACACGTGGAGCTATCCATGCAAATCAGACAGGCAACTAATAGATGGCCTTGCAGTAGAGAGAACAAAACCAGAAAGAATATGCAGCCATTAATTTCACCACATATCGAGGGTTACAAATACATAAAATGTCAGAAATTAATAATCTCATCACCCAGCATTTTGATATTCTTTAGGGGGAAGATGCAGTTGCCACATTGCTCTAGTGCTAGAAATAACAGTAATCTATAGCATTGTGCAGTATACATACGGTACTATTAATCTCTGGTGGGTCATCAAGAAGGGTTTTGTAATAAAAGCACCTACCTGTCTTTTGGAAACTATTCATTCTAGAAGGAAAAGAGGTTGTCAGAAATTCAGACATCCTCTGTTGTAACTTAGCAACATCCCAGCCCAGTAATACAAGCATAGAGCAGAGTCTCATGTGAGGAAATACTCAAAAATCAATTTCTAGTTCCAAAATGAAAAGACTAACTCAGTGGCTATTCCCAAGCTGTGATTCCAGATATACCTCTCCTGCCTTCAGCCTCAGGACAACTGTACTGCATGCACACTTGTTAACAGACATAGCTATTCTATTAGGACATGCCTAAGGAACATGTCATACCCAAAGTGCTGAATAGTATTCTCTATCAGAAAGAGAAAGACCTTCCTTTCCTTTTTATTTGCAAACTAGTCTCTATTTTAAACCATCGCCGTAAGCTGCTTTCAGAACTCTTTACCACAAACACCTGACTTTATGACATCACCATGCATGCTAAACAAAAGGTTGTCATTTCTTAATTAAACAGTAGTAGAAAGCACAAGATATCCTTTGTCACGTAATCTGATGTTCAAGCAGTAAGCACTAATATCTTATCCTAGTTTCACCTACAGAATTTAACTCCACTAATTCTCCCATTTTTACTCCTCAAATTAGTTAAACTGCAGCTCTAATACCACCTCAGTAACAAATTAAAATTGGTGATTCCCTTCATAAAAGCAAGAGAAGTCTAACACTACAGAGTAACACTGGAGACAGCTCTGATAATCCCCAGAAAAAGGACCCTTCTGGATTTTAATGCATCTCCTTCTTAAAACACCATTTTCATGCTAGATCATTCCAGACTCACTCTAAAGACAAGCAAACCACAAATTTTTGAATATACAAAAATGATCTTCTTTGCTTTCCTCTGATGGTTTTTTCAGTTGCTTGTGGAATGTGATCAAATAACCTGTGTGCAATGTTTGATCATTTAGGTTATGAAAGGAAATATAAGTGACTGATTTGGGGTTAAAAAAATTTTTTTTCTCTTGAAATCATTGATCACCTCCTTTTAACGAGGCAGCAAATAACAATCTCATCACACTTGTAGTACAGAACTTATCAGTGGCCTTACAGGCAAGCTAGATGGGTCCAAATACCTGAGTCCTAATCACAGCTGTGAAGCCCATGCACTAGACCTTTTTGGACGAGACAGAGTGCGTGTGTCTCAACCAGCAAACCTATGAGTGTGCAGATAACCATACTTAGTTTCATATTTCTAAAGGATATCAAATAAATGCTTTCTTCAGAAATGGAATTAGGCTACTTAATAAATGCATTCCTACTGTAAGAAACGTGCTGTAACCTCTTCCTTAACCAGCCATACAAAGAAGAAAAGCACTATAAATTCTTACCAAATCAAAGAAGGCATTACAGAGAAGATTTAAGGCAATAGACATTTTACTGTTCAAAGTTTAAAAAAAACTACAAATGTCTCTTAGAGGAAAATATGACTTGAAAATATGAATTCTTTGTGATAAGGGAGTATTGTTTTATTTATGGTAAAATTAGCTGTGACTACTTAAGACAGTTATACTCCTTCATTTCATAATTTTTATTTATAATGAGAAGGTATACAAAAACCCCAATCATGTCATTTTACAAGAGATAAAATGCCAAAAATACGTTTTCTTATTTGGGGCAGGTGATATCATTCAAATTTGGGAAGTCTAAGGTTTATGAAGATGTTATGCTAACTTCTTTTATTCATTCCTCCAAAGTATATTTTCTCACATTCTTTGTCAAGCCTCTCTTATTTGCTTTCAGATGAAAACAAGTCAATATATAACCTTACCCATGTATAGAGCAATCTATTAGGCTTTAGAAAGTGCCTTGTGACAGTCCAGAAATTGTCATGACAAATGGTCCCAAAAAAGTATAACAGCCCAAACTAATGCAGCTCAAAGAAGTGGTTTTAATAGTCATCACAGTTGAAAACGATAGACATATGAGTTCTTGCCTATAATGAAAATACAAACACATTCTTGCCTTTTATGAAGAGGAAATGAGATTGCCATAACTGAACAGATTATGCCTTATCATAAGGCTAAGTCAGTAATCATAACAAAAGCAGTTGAACTAACCCAAGTTAAAAAATACAGCACTAAACTATTAGCTAAGATAAAGATTCAAAACAACAGAGGTTGAAAAACGTATGATAAATTTTAACACAAACCAGCTCCTCAATATGTGACAGAGCAGTTTCAACCCACAAAGAAAGCCTCAAGTGTTGTACAGCCTCTCCCAAGTTTGAGCATACAATGATATTAGTGGGAGTTTTGGGTCTATCCAAGACCAGGGTTGGATTTGTTATTTTTGTTGTTCATACCTGCAGGAAAACATAAGTCTATTTGTATGATACACATGCTCATGCTACTAAAGCTGACCACCACAGATTGATTTCATAATTAATCTTTTGTGCTAGAAACATCTTGAAGTATTTTTGAGTTTTTACATTTCTTTTCATTTTCTAAGCTATAATAAAAGTCAATCTGATGTCAACAATTAATGAAACAAGAAAATTCATATTTTCTGTACCTTTACAATTCAAGACCAGTCAGAGTACATAACAGTACAACCTCTTCAGTAAGGCACTACCCTAGCTACGGACAGAGTTGAGCACAGCCTTGAAATAAAGATAGAGTCCAGCAATATGCGACAGCTGACTTAAGCACACTCTGGTCTTACTTGTCCTGTTATAGAGCTGCACAATATGTAGTAGAAGCCATGTTAAAATGCCCCAAAAAATTGTTTTTCCAGTTACCATATTATCTTCACTTCTAATGACTGATCCAAAGTGAACAGGAATGGAAGTATTCAATTTTTTGTGCATCTACTGAGTGGTGCCTTGAAACAGTAATTTCATTATCTGAAATACAAGATGTATTTACTATTTCCTCATCTTACATTTCTGTAAGTGTTAATACATGAGTTTACTCAGTCCTCTGATAATACCTCCATAGCTTTGCATTTACAGCTACAACTGAAAAGTTATTAATGCTTCAAGATATTTCTTACCCAACACTTGCATTTGCAAAATTGCTTCAGTATTATTGAGTATTCAAATAAATAATGGAACATGAGTGTCACACGATCTAGTACACATCTAATTGCTTCCTAGAACAAATGATATGTTGCTGCTGCTTCTGCAAATGGACTGGTTATGACACTGTATAAGTACACTGCCTGTGCCTACAACACATTTGATTTTTATGTTTGATATTAAATCCTGCAGGTTTTATGGATGCCAAAGTTGTAGTAGTGAAATCCCTCAATACCTAATGCAAACACCAGTTTAAGATTAATTGGCAAGTTCGATAGTTCAAGAAACTCTGACTCTACCATCAGATGTGAGACTTGTACTTTAAACACCCAACTGAACTGCTCCTGAGGATGATACACTGCGTGTCTTATGCACACACCTCTTAGAGTAATGGGGTTGAGAAGCTGCTTGCACTGGCATATGTGATTTGTCTAACATAAATGACCCCAATTTAATAGTTCTACAAGGAATTTTCAACATGTTCATCAAGAAGATTTGGCAAAGTCCTGTTATCCATCTTACATTGAAAGCAAGACACTTATCATCAGAAGACACAGAAAAGGAACTGAAGTTTTCTTGACACAAAAATCAGTTTAACTGAAAATTGGTTCTATGGAAATCTGATTATGTACAAAATTATAAGAGCTAGAAAATTAGTTCTAGTTGTGGTTTCTTTTGTTTGTTACATCATACTTGTGTTTTTAGAGAAGTCTAAACCTTTTAAAAGTCAAAACATCTTTTCCATTCATAATCAGGGGATTTCAGAGCTTCTGGATAGCTCAGAAGTGAAATGAGTTTGAAAGACACACTCAGAAAGACTAAGCCGTCTCAATAAAATGATGCAGGATAAAAAGGCCTACTGAAATGAATTATGAAATACTGTGTAAACTCAACGGACATTAGAAGACATCAGAGATCTGTAATTTCAGATCTGAAATCAAGAATAACAGCTGAAAAAAAGAGGAATGAATTATTTAAATATTCATAGTGAGAGCATAAGAAATTAAAGGCCTTGTAGTTATACAAAGTCTTAAATAAAAATGGAAGCCTGGTTTTAGAATTTTCATCAATATCATTAACAGCCTCTGTTTTTTCCTTAAATTTACAACTTTCCATTACTCTTCTCAGCATTTATTTTTTCATTGTGAAGAAAGTTTCTAAAGTGACAGCTGCTCAACCTTTGTGCTCATCAGAGCTCATCATTTGTGTAGAAGCACTGATGGAGTCAGGTTAGCAACATGCAGGAATTCCAGTGTTTCTCATAGCTCACCATTCCCTAAAAGTTACGCATTGTAAACTGACTGAATCCATAAAAATAGTTTTCAACTTTAACCACAAAATAATATTTTCTGAAAATGTACCCTGGTGCATAATGCCAAGCAATTTTGAGATAATTTAATGAAACTAGCAGACAGCTTGCTCTGTGGCATACCTGCTGAGACAAAGTTAGAGAAGCTGTGATGTGACACTACTGTTTATTCACATTTTCCCATGAGCCTTCTTTCTGGTGTCATTTGAGAGTAAGTCATTTAGTGATTCTGAATGTATTTGACCAAGTGTTTTTTCATGTTTATTTTACCACTGGGGCTATGTAAACCTAGAATATGGCTGAGCAAAAAGCAATTCTATATCTCAGAGAGTTCTGCATGTTACTGACAAGGTACATATTGCTGACTCATTCAGCTGTAACAAAAATCATTTGAATAGCATTTGAATTATTCTAAGCAGTTAGTATACAGAATACATTAATTATTAAGCTTATATGGCATAATTCAATGTTTATCTTCAGAAGAAAACTTGCCATTTTTTTTCTTGGCTCAGAGAAAAGAAGTTCCTAAAGTTTTTGAATATTGTCGGGAAACATTTGATACCACAAAAGTGCACATACCAATCTAAATTCTGCTCCATCATATATTAAACTTGCCTTTTGCATAAATTGCGAAGCAGCTTATTTTCTTCTCAGTACTAAAACAAAAAAAAACTTATTATTGCAAAGTATGACTAGAATAAATTGAAAAGTAAAAGTTAATTAAATTTGCCAAGCAGACTCACCATGAATATATTTCTTTGTAAATGTCAGCATAGCTGTAAAAATTCTTTAAAAAACTGTGAGATCACTCTTATTTCTCATACTCCTGCATGCACATTTGAAAGTAGCATGTGTGTATTTCTTCCTTAGAATGACCTATAATATGTAAAGCATAGTGCTTTGAAACAACTGCGGTAGAAGATTTTTTTTGGCAGGAGACAGGAGGTCATCTTTGAATTAAAAAGAGATTACTTGGTACTTTTTGAGCCACATATGGAGATCAATCTGTAGAATGTGGGGCAGTTGAAAAGGGAGTAATTTCCACTTTGCATGTAAGACTTTAAAAAATTTCCCTTTAGTAAACAACAGTTCTGCTTCTGTAGTATTTATGAATCCATGAAAAGATTATTTATGTCTCTGATTTTCTTTGTATATTGTGCTTATCTAAAATACAGTGCAGCACTGCTTTTATGGCCAAAGAGGGAATTTAATTTCACTGAATCAGAAGCTAGAGTAGTTAAAAAAATATAATTTTGCATGCTGATCACACACATCTTTTGGAGTGTCTTTGTCCTTCACTGGAGAACACTGACATAAATCTTTCAAATATAGTGAGAGTAACAGAAAAAAGTTTACAAAACCATTTTTCATCAAAGTAACATAACATGTCCACTAGAAAAACACGGTGTCCCCTTTTCCCTCTGGGTGTGTAAAGAATAAGGATAGCCATGAATAATGGAAGCACTCAGTAGTTCGTTCTCTGTGTGATAAATTCATAGTGACCATAGAGATATCTAAGGCACTTCCAGACTTATCTCTATGGAGCATAGCCTCAGATCAGTTACTGTCATTAATTTTCAAAAGAGAGAGCCTTTCTTCTGAAAATCTAAATGTAGTTTTGAGAAAGGAAATGCCATTCTTGCATCTGACTTACTGGGCCTTTTATATCATAGAATCACAGAATGGGGAAGGTTGGAAGGGACCAGTGGAGGTCATCTAGTCCAACCTCCCTGCTCAAGCAGAGTCACTTAAAGCATGTTATTCAGAATTATGTCCAGACAGCCTTTGAATATCTCCAGAGAAGGAGACTCCACAATCTTTTCTGAGAAACCTGTTCCAGTGCTCAATCACTCTCACGGTAAAGAAGTTCTGCCTCATGTTCAGGTGGAAATTCCTGTGTTCGAGTTTCTGCCCATTGTCTCTTGTCCTATTGCTTGGCACTACCAAGAAGAGCCTGAATCCATCTTCTTGACACCCTCCCTTCAGATACTTACAGCCATTGATGAGGTCCCCTCTCATTTGTCTCTTCTCAAGGCTGAACAGGCCCAGCTCTCTCAGCCTTTCCTCAGAAGTGAGGTGCTCCAGTCCTCTAATCTTTGTTGCCCTTCTCTGGATTCACTTCAAGAGCTCCACCTTTCTCTTGTCCTGAGGAGCCCTGAACTGGACGCAGCACTCCAGACACAGCCCCACTAGGGCTAAGTAGAGGGCAGGATGACGTCCCTCAACCTACTGGCAATGCTCTTCTTAATGCACCCCAGGATACCCTTGACCTTCTTGGCCACAAGGGCACACTTCTGGCTCATGGACAGCTTGTTATCCACCAAGTCCTTCTCATCAGAGTTGCTTTCCAGCAGGTTGACCCCCAACCTGTACTAGTGACTGGGGTTATTCTTTTCCGGGTTCAGGACCCTGCATTTGCCTTGCTGAAGGTTCGTCTCTGCACATCCCTCTAACTTGTTGAGGTCCTTGTAAAGGGCTACACATTACTCTGGGATATTGACCACTCCTCAAAGCTTTGTATCAACAGCAAACTTGCTGAGGAGGAGGCATCTACCCCTTCATCCAAGTCATTGATGAATAAGTTAAACAACACTGGGCCCAGTATTGTACCTTCGGGGGACACCACTAGTGACAAGCCTCCAACTAGACCTTGCACCACTGACCACAACTCTGTGAGGCCTTTCATTCAGCCAGTTCTCACTGTCCACTCATCCAGCCTGAAGTTCTTTGTTGATGAGGATATCATGGGAGTCAGTGTCCAAAACCTTGCTGAAATCTAGGTAGACAGCATCCACTCCTCATCTGTCCAGCCAGTTCTCCCATCATAGAAGGCAATAAGGTTGGTTAAGCATGGTTACCCTTTGGTGAACCCATGCTGACTACTTC
The DNA here is from genome assembly GCA_013399855.1 of Oxyruncus cristatus. Lineage (NCBI taxonomy): Eukaryota > Metazoa > Chordata > Aves > Passeriformes > Cotingidae > Oxyruncus > Oxyruncus cristatus. The sequence continues at coordinate 15,293 of VXAY01006841.1, read as the reverse complement.
TGATCACCTTCTTGTCTTCCGTGTGTTTAGAGATGGCCCCTAGGATGAGCTGTTCCATCACCTTTCCAGGGATTGAGGTGAGTCTGACTGGCCTGTGTCCTCCTTCCTGTCCTTCTTCAAGACTGGGGTGACATTTGCATTCTTCCAGTCCTCAGGCACCTCTTCTGACTACCATGAATTTCCAAAGATGATTGAGAGTAGCCTAGCAATGATGTCTGCCAGTTCCTTCAGCACTCACGGGTGCATTCCATCAGGGCCCATGGATTTGTGGATGTCAGGTTTGACTAAATGGTCTCTAAACCTCCTTGATCCAGGGAAAGTTTTCTTTTCTCCAGACCTCATCCCTAGTCTCTTGAGTCACTGATTCCTGAGGGTTGGCCTTGGCAGTGAAGACTGAAGCAAAGAAAGTATTCAGTATCTCAGCCTTCTCTGCAGCCTCTGTTGCAACAGTCACTGTTCCATTCAATAGTGGGCTCATATTTTCCCTAGTATTCCTTTTGTTATTATTGTGTTTTAAGAAGCCCTTCTTTTTATCCTCAACATCCTTAGCCAGATTTAATTCCAAGTGGACCTTGGCCTTCCTTGTTGCATTTCTGAATCCTCTGACATCACTATATTCATTCCAGGCATCCTGTCCCTGCCTCATGTGTATCTGCTGACAGGAGTTCATTTTTCATCCATGTATGTCTCCTGCTCCCTTTTTGCAATTTCTTGCCCAGAGGGATGCACCATTCCTGAGCCTGGAGGAAGTGATCCTGCAATATTGGCCAGCTCTCTTGGACCCCTCTTCCCTCTAGGACACAGTCCCATGGATTCTTCCAAGAAGCTCCCCAAAGAGGCCAAAGTTAGCTGTCCCTAAGTCCAGGGTTACAATCTTACTCACTGCCTTGCTTCCCCTTTGCAGAATACTGAACTCATGGTCACTGTAGCCAAGGCTACCCCCAACTTTCACATTTCCAACCAGACCTTCCTTGTTTCTGATCATAAGGTCCAGCTGCACGCCTTTTCCACTTGGCTCCACCATCTCCTGTACCAGAAAGTTATCAATGCTTTCCAGGAGCCTTCTGGACTGCTTGTGCTTCATGTTCTTCCTCCGCTGGTTGTAAGGGTGGTTGAAGTCCCCCACGAGTACCAGGGCCTGTGACTGTGAGGGTACTTCCAGCTGCCTTTAGAAGGCCTCCACCTGATCGTGTGGCTGTAGCAAACACCCACAACAGTGTCACCCTTGCTAGTCTGCATTTAAATAAAAAAAATGTACTTAAAAGTCTCATGTATTAATGTGGCCCTGCACTGTAGTTCTGTATAACTTCAAATCCTGAAGTATGAGTTAGTGTTATGAAAACAGAAACTTCAAATCCTGAAGTATGAGTTAGTGTTATGAAAACAGAAACTTGTTAGTGCTGTGTTGTCAGGGTAAACATTTTTGGGAAGTCCATATCAAATCAAGGAAATCAGAAATGGATGAAATAAATTGAAATTAAAAAAAAAAATGAAAAAAAAATTGAGGCTTTCATCATATATCTAATTAAAAATATGAGCTTCTACATTTCAGAGAGTGAATAACATCATGAATTTTATCCTACTAAGTAAGCTGTTAACAGAGGAAACTGTTAACAGTTCTAGTATTATAATATTGATTTTTTTAAAAAAATAATATTTAATCAAACTAAAAGCAAAAAAAGAGAGATGATTATCAAGGCATACTCATCCTGGGGACATTTTCAGGATATCATCACAGTCCTAGGCCTGACATTTGAAAATCCCTGGCAATGCGTAACTTAGCTATTTCCCTATTCTAGTCTTGACCAATTTGCTCAAGGCTTTCTCTTTTTCTCACATTGCACTATCTCAAATGGTCTTAAGCACTACAGTAAGCATAGGCCCCTGGGGAGAACTGGTGACTCCTCACAAAAATCTGGAAGACAATCTGATGAAATGTGGTATCTGCAGTGAGTGTAGGTTTAGGACCAAAAGGGCTCCAAAAAGGGGCTCAGAAACTGAAGGCAATGATCTGCCATAAACAGTTCCCAAAGTAGTAAGAAAGATTAAGCATTTTGGAGAAATCTGTGCTTAAGAGACAGAAGAATATTGATTTTTTGGTCAAGTTCCAAGGTCTACATCTGTTGAGAGACTTAGTGAAGAGATTCACAAAACAGGCAAAGAACATCCAAAGGATATGGAATTACCCACTCAAACACAGTAAAGAAAACAAAAGGACAAAATATTTTGCAGTTCCTCAAGTCACTTTTGAAGCTGAACCTTCAAACTAAAGTTGTGTGGAAACTGACAGGTCATATATTCTAGAAACTCCAGGTTGTTTTCTGCATTACGTATGCGGCACTTACACTTTGCCTCATCTCTGGTGTTGTATTTTATCTGGATACTACATTAGAATCAAAATGCAATTCCAGCACATATCACTTGCATGCTGTGATTTGTTAAAATGACTCTTTTCGACTAGCAGACACTGAAGGTTGCTGTTTCACTCTTTTAATACTTCATAAATTTTCCCAAAATTTCTGTAGAAAGCTCACTATTCACAAAAGCATTTACTTCCAGGAAATCAGAAGTGGGCCTGACCTAAACAGATTACACAGGCTACCTAACAATTTTCGTAAAATGGTTTTTGTTTTTCCTGCTTCAGAGTTATGGGATATGCTTTGAACTATTATGAAGCAATCTCTCTTATTGTCCTTGACTGGTTTCAAAAGACAAATGCTATCTTTTTCTGAAATACCTCTCTGCAAGAATGTTTTTTTCTGTTTTTTCACAATGCTGTGAACACTGTTCATTGTTGAATGGTGCTATACGCTATTTGGCATTTTGTTTTTTGTATGTAGTGATTCCCTTATCTTTTAGTTATCATACATGATTTAGACAGCTTTTGGTATTTTCACTGTAAAAAAAATAAAACCTTAAAACACTGACTAATATCTAACTAGATTTCTTTAAACTATAGAGAATTCTAATTTTAGAAGCACCATTAGTTTTATTTTTACTTGTAAAGTTGACATGAAGACTTCAATGTAACACCACTAACACTGTCTTTGGTGAGTCACACTAACGCATTTGAGTTCCAAAATGTGACCAACAAGTTAAATTTATGTTTGTTCTTCATTCTTAAATTTAAAAGCATAAATTCAGCCCTTTTCAGCTAAGAAATAGGCCCATTCATTGCAGCTATTTGCTACCATGTGCATTTCTCCACTTGCCTGAATCAATAGCAGCTTGCATCCCAAGGTACCTTAAAAAGCTGGGGTGTGATCTGAAAAAGATCTCAGCCTCTCTACATCAATTTTCAAGCAACATTAAATTCTACCAAAGATAGTTCTGGAGAATATTTGAAAAACGTCTTATGAACAGTTCCCATTAAGAACCTAAAAATAGGCACAAAAGCAAAGGAACCGAAATGCAAAGAGGTAGAGACCACACCCAGGAAACTCCTACATGAGAGTTAAATGTTCAAGTGCAGAATGCAGACAGACAACTAATTCCCATCAACTTAGCATTAAATATTTAATTGCTATTAGTCCCTTCAAAATTTGGTCTTTATAGTTCTTGAAGGCTGAGGGACATTGAGAGTGTTTTCAGGGTGCTTTTGAGAAATGTTGAGGCTTTTAGAGAATGGTTTGGGGATCTTTTCCCTATTTCTGTAGTCTGAGGGAGTTTGTCCTCTGAGGTAGCTGAGAAGCATGCTGATAAAATCCCAGCCACTTCATATATATATATATTTTTTTTTTTTTTTTCTCAGAAACCATCTTTTATTATTTTGGCTAGATATCAAAAGATAAAGAATGGAACATTTCTTATCACACATAATGTAGCCTTGTATAAAGTTCTATCCCTAAGGTGAAAAAAAAAAAAAAAATAAAGATTTAGGTAAGATTTCCTGCCACACAGAAGGGTTAATCCATGCAAGTATCAAAGGAAAAGCACAGGATGTAAAGAGTAGTATAATAACTCTTTGTGATTTTCTGAATAATATATTTCTTCCTCAGATATTTATTAAAAAGCAGGCCTTTTTTTCAAAATAGTGTGCCACAGGAAGAAACCCCCAGGAATTCCCTCTGCAAGAGTTATGTTATTTTGTAAATGGCTTTATGTTGGCCTGTTGAGGATGTGCTGAAGTGGCTGGTAACTCATATAGAGCTGTCAATGTTCACAAACAGATCCCTCAGTGATATTTTGAACCCACAGGTAAATGTGAACAAAACCACAGCCTCACATAAGCCAAAAACTTTACCAAAGAATCAATATTAAATGTCAATTAAATATGTCTAACAGAAAATCACCCTTGCAATTACAATAGTAATATTATCAAGAGAGTATACTAATAATACAAATAATAATTTGACTATTGCCATAGAGTTCAAACAACATTTTGTTAAAACGGTAACAAATAAGTTTCTATTTTATATCATTTTCATCCTGAGCAAATATTTGGGATACACAGAACACAGCTATGAACATGATTTAGCATTAAGGATTAACATACATAAAGGAGCACCCAGATCCAAAACCCCTATAATCTACAGAACCAAAGGCAATGTATAAAGAGATTGTTCTCTCCTGCTCCAGGAAAATAAGTCTTTATTCTTAAAAACAGAGCAACCTTCTTTTAGATTTTTGTTTCTTGTTATGGCATTTCACTCTGTGGATCACTGCAATATATGAAAAAAAGAAAAAAGGCGAGAGTCTTCTTTTAAATACATAGCTTTTTCCTAGTAAGATATTGACTTACCCCACAAACCTGTAAAGCTCTCAGGTACATTCTTACTGTTAGGCACAATAATATTCTATCTTTATTAGATTTCTCCATGCTTAAAATTAAGATGTGCTTGGCTAATTTGCCAAAGAGTTCTGCAACTCTCCTTTTAGGACCTATGGTTAACGCCTTAAGGGATCCATTCTCCATATGTCTTGAATGAAGTGAAAATGAAACGATATTTCTTTGTCATCTGTCAGCGGCAGAAGATTGCAGGATTGGTACCCAGATAGAACCTTTTTTCTATAAATGGTAATTCTCTGTACTTTTTGCTCACCTCATTCTCTTTCTTGGCACACATCTATAACTTTAAGTAGATGGCTTATCATCCTATAAAGCATAATCCCTCTTATCCATGAATTTTCATCTCTGTTGTCCTATCTCTGTCTGAGCATACTAAGTTCTTCATTATATTGGTTAAGAGTAATTTGCCTTTTTTCAGTGACACTGTACAAGTAGATAGCAACTTCTTTTTGTACTAGTTTCATTGAGTTTGACATCTTGACCACTTGTCTTCTCTCTTCAACTTGACATCCTTCACAGTTTATCGACTTCTGTATCTGTCAATGGCAGTTACAAGTGTTATTGCTTTTTTTTTAACTTTAAATATAAAAACCACAAACAACTACATTTGTCATCATATAAAAACAACACATAATTCAGAGGAAGGAAGGTTAATATGAACCAGAGGGAGAACTAATTATGTCAATCACAATGCATTAGATACGTTGATGAACAATATAAAATTACCTGTTTTCAACAGAGTTAAAAACAAAGCTAAGCAATGGATAAAATAATTTTTTGATAAATAGTAAGCATTTCTGTATCCTTATATAACAACTTCAAGGACAACTTTTTCAGTAGGTAGCAAATCCTCAATTCTTAAATTGTCTAAAATATGGAATAGGAAACTACTACTACTACAGAACAAGCAGACCTAGTGCACAGAATGGAAGCAAGGGCTATCTGATGGCCTAACATGAAATTTCAGTCACCAAATCCACATGATCTTGGGCTTTCCTTTCTCAAGTAAGGTGAACTATAAGCCTACATCTATCACAAAGAAAAAGCGCAGCCTTACTGGCACAGGAGAATAGGTATAAAGAAACATAACACGGTGACAGATTAAGTGTAATGGTAATGATTTCATCTATAAGCATCACAGGATGGCATTGCTCTTCTCCAGTGTATTTGCATGAGAATGTAAAATTTTGTTCTTTCTAACTTAAAAGTGTTACAGTCTACTCACAACTATACTGAATTGCTTACTCTAATATCTGAAATGGTACTTGGAAAGTTCAGGGTAGTACAAGGTACAATATACATATTATGTATGGTTTGAAGAATAAACATTTTAAATATTCCTTATGTCTGTGATGCCAACATGACATTGAATAAATAGTATCATTAACACAGATAAATTAAATAAAGTATTTAAAATACACTCCACTGAGCAAGCGTAGTTGGGCATGAACTTATCCCAAGCTATCTTAATACCATTAGTACACTACAATCATGTGTAAGACACAAATGGGAAAACATGCAGGTAAGACAGGTAAGCATTTTTAACCTTTACTTTCTTGATGCAAAATATTGGAGAGGAAAAGGATGTCAGAACAACCCAATCATAGTTGCCTTACACTGACCTTTGATGATCCTAGAACCATAGAATGGTTTGGGTTAGAAGAGACCTTAAAGATCATCTAGTTCCAATCCTCCTCTGCCATGGGCAAGGATGCCACCCACTAGATCAGGTTGCTCAAAGCCCCATCCAACCTGGCTTTGAAGACTTCCAGAGATAGGACATCCATGACTTCTCTAAGAGTCTTCTGGATTGCTTGCAGCCAGCTGTATTGTTTTCCTAGCAGACACCCAGGTGGTTGAAACACACCATCAAGATGAGAGTTTGCAAGTGTGATGCTTCCTGTATCTGAAGCAAGAAGCCTCACCAACAGGCTCCCTCTGGTCAGGCAACAATAGCAGACCCCAACCGCAAAGTCTCCTTTGTTGGTCCTGTCATTGTTTTTACCCACAAGCTCTCAGTCTGTTTACAGCTGTTACTCCAAGGCAGCTCCTCAAAATCTATACATTCCTTAACACAGAACAATAGCCCTACCCCTGCTTCCCAGCCTATCTCTTCTAAAAAGTTTGTAGCCCTCAATTGCAGTGAACTACAATTGTAACACAATTACAGTTGTATAACTCATCCCACCATGTTTCTGTGATAGCAATTAGGTCATAGATTTCTAGTTACATCCTGGTTTCCAGCTCCTCTTGCTTGTTATCGATGCTGCATGCATTGGTGTAGAGGCACTTCAGCTGGGTTAACAACCTCTTCACCTATCTATTCCTTTGGGACAATTTAGAGGCATTTCCCTGCTGTTTCCTGGAATGTTTTTGTTTCCTTGTTCTCTGATGTTGAGAAGAATACCCCTTTCCCTCCTCCAAATCTACTCTAAAGGTCTGCTAATAAGTCCAGCTGTTATGATAATATTATCACAACCAATAATGTAAAACATACATTCAGATACACAAAGCATATTGGCTAGGATTTGAATCCAGAGAGGAACAGGAGAAATAGTTCACATTAAGGTTTATGATATAAATACATTATGGCAAAGATTGGAAACCTAATTCTGAAAGGACAAGAAGTAAATAAATAAATACGAGAAGTAAAAATTAATAAACCTGGACACCTCCTTCCTAATTGTAAAAATGAAGCATAAAAGTGACAGTCGGTAGGACTCTGTTGCTCTTGTGTGCCTGAATCTGTTCAAGAGATTCATGGAAATAAGGTCATTTATGAACAAGATTGCAGATGATACAAGAATTAGAAGCTGAAACAAATAAGGTTGAATGGTGCAAACTAAGTCAGATTTTGATTGTTTACATGAACAACATAGCAGATGGTAAAGGCATTTTGTTGTACAGAAAGATGCAAAATAATTAGGCTTGGAGGAACAAAACAAGCTATACAATATGTGGCAAATGGCCCAATAATTTAGTACACTGATCAGGAAAACAATTTGAAGGTTATTATGGAAAATCATTTTAACCAGAAACACAAAGCACAGCCACTGTAAAAAAGGCAAACAAAACATTATTGCAAATGCATAGGTGGATAGACTACAATAAAAGGAAACATAATGCTGTTTCTGTACACTTCCTATTAGCCTATATAGCAGCTACATATGCTGTACTGGCTACCCAGTACAGGAAGAAACTAATGTTTTGAAGTGAAAAAAAAAAGTCAGCAAAATTATATTAATTATTGAAAACATACACATTTAGAAAAATGTGGCTTGAACATTAAGGTTTATGAAGGAATTTATATGAAAACCAAGACGCAGAAAATATTTTTATCTAATCTTAAATTCCAGATGTCAGGTTTAGAATTTCTGAGGAAAGGCCCCTTTCTGTATACAAGTCATCCTTTTGACACCATGGTACTAGTTAAGAAATAACATCATAATAAGTATCAGTGTCCTGAAAGAGTTATATTCGCAGTCCTTGGAAAGGATGATTCAGGCATAGTGGTGTTGAATTTCCTCATCCTAGCATGGAGCACTGAAACATAGTACCAAGCTAGGAATAGGTGTACAAAAACGTTATGGTCATTTTATCTACAATTAATGGCCATAACACAAAGTGAACAGTATTTAAATAAATGCAAACTCACATATATATCTAGCCTTTTCCTCTCAAAATATTCCATTCCAGTATTAAAATAACTGTCATATTGAAGATATATTCAAGTTGCATCAGTATTATCATCAAAATAGTACTTTTTGTACTATTTTAGTGCTATAGTATCATCACTATCTGCTATAGTATCATCAAAATAGTACATTAAATAATGTTATTCAGAGGCTAGGTCCAAATGAAATTCAGTAAATAACTTTCAATAATTCAGAAAGGTAAATTCAGTAATAAAAATTTAAGTCTAAAAGCAAGAATTCTTTACAAAAATGGTTTGTCTGTTTAGCTATCAGCACTTTTTCTTTACTGTAAAACTGACTCAATGTTTTTTGGTTTCCTCCAAAGTATTTGTTTGCATGTAAAATCTCAATTTTTTCTAATGCCAACTGTGTTCAGCATCAAGATTTTTTTAAAAATTCTATTAAAGCGTTAACCCTTTTAACATTTGTATATCTCTATATTTAAAAACCTCTTATCCCTCTGTGTTGTGTGAGCTGTTTTTTAAACAAAATATTTCTTTTTCTGGCAGCAAAATTAGTCACAATAAAAGGTTATTTATTAGCAGTGCCAAAACAACATATGAGACAGTAAACTCCGAGATTATTAATTTCATTGTTTCCTAATAAATTCTTAATTAGGAGGTTATTGAATTTATTATAGTACCCATTATCTGAAATAGTGCTGAGTGTGTTACTTTCACCTACTATACTGAGAGTTTAGTTCTGCTGAAGGTGAATATATGCTCAGTCAGAAAAGAATCAGTGATGTGGAATCTCCTCTGTTTCCTGCTTGGAGGAATGGTGGACAACTCTCATTCTTCAAGGGCACAATTGTGGACCATCTTAATGACATCAATTTCACAAAAGGTTTCTAATTTTTAGTAATATGCTTTAGGATTTTTGAGAAACATGATTGTAAAGTCCAGCACAGCTTTGCATTGTAAAAACTTCTACAGTTATCCGCATAAACTTGTATTATTTAATCCCATTCTCATTTTGTCCCACAAAACAATGAAGTTGCACATCTCAAACTCCTCTGCTCCATATTTTGGAGCCTTTGGCATGTGTTTTGTGCACCCAAGGTTGCCAGAGTTAATACAGTCATGTGTTCTAGAGGAACAGCTAAAAATTCAGGTAAGTATGTTATGCTGATGAAAGGATGAGAGCTCATGTTCTCTTACATGGTGAATTAAATTAGTATGCAAAGAAAACAATTGTATTTATACAAAATATATCAAATTGAGGTATTAAGTCCTAGCTAGATAAAGCAACTTCCACTACTACAGGAAGGAGATAAAAAAAATTGGAGAGGCAAAAGACATGCATCCTTACTGAGGTAAGAAAATAAAAATCATTCACATAAAAGTTTTTTAGTCATAGAATCATAGAATCAGACGGGTTGGAAAGGACCTCAGAGATCATCAAGTCCAACCCTTGATCCAACCCCACTATGGTTACTAGACTATGGCATTAAGTGCCACGTCCAGCCTCGTCTTGAAAACCTCCAGGGATGGAGAATCCACCACTTCCCTGGGCAGTCAAAAGTAAGTGAGAGCTGAATCTGTTCTAGGAAGCCCTTTGCTGTTCACTGTGTTAGTAACTCGATAGTGTGCTTCTCAAGTACTATGTATGATGGGAAATAGCCCTGCACAGGAGCATCCCCAAGAGTCACACCATGTGCCTGAGACTATGATCCACATGCCTCTTGACCACCATCAGGCTTGGTGTTGTGACTACCTGCCTGGAGAGCCTGTTCCAACACCCAACCACCCTCTGGGTGAAAAACCTCTAATATCCAACCTAAGCTGCATGTGCCTGAGAGTATGATCCACATGCCTCTTGACCACCATCAGGCTTGGTGTTGTGACTACCTGCCTGGANCATTCCCCAGTCTGTACGTACATCCGGGGTTGCCCCACCCCAGGTGCAGACTTCAGCCCTTCCCCTTGTTAAACTCCATGTGGTTGGTGACTGCCCAGTCCACTAATTTGTCAAGGTCTCTCTGCAAGGCCTCCCTGCCTTAGAGGGAGTCAACAGGTTCTCCATGTTCCAATCCTGCGTCCAAGTCATTGATGAGGAATAGCATAGGGCCTAAGATGGAGCCCTGTGGAACCCCACTAGTCACCAGTCTGATGTTACCCCACGCATTATTACCCTCTGTGACAATTGCTCACGCATGATGTGTTTATCCAGCTGTGTGCTGGACTTTTTGTCCATAAGGATCCTGTGAGAGACTATCAAAAGCTTCACAGAAATCCAAAAAGATGACATCAGCTGGCTTCCCTTGATCAACTAGGTGGGTCAAATTTTGAAAAGGAAGAGGAACCTTCCTCCTGGTACATGCAATGACCTTCTTCCAGTCTTCACTTTTAACAGACCCTCGACTAAAATTCCTTTGACTAATTACCCTGTAGGGTTCCAAGTTCATCTGCTTCTCCAGTACAATGGAAGTTCAAGACTCCCAAGAGTCTTGAGACTGTAGCATCTCTGAAAACAACTGGTGTCTTTTTTGCTGCTTCGCTTGAATGCTATGTAGCCTGTTCACTTCTTGTGGCTCCTTTACCTAAACACAGCTCTTGAACCATGGCACAGTTTCTGCAGAATAATGCTTTGTCAGTCCCAGCCTCGCGAAGAGACGTCAGGCACTCCTGGCAACCTGTGCCCTGGAAAGCTGTGTCTGCCATCAGCAGGTCTGTCTGTCCATAGGCCTCTGACATGGCTGCCACAGTGACTCCCACAGATACAGGGGATCAAGCTTTACGGCAAGTCAACACCATAACTGAGGAAGCTTAAACTAATATTCTAAAAAGACTGGGGCTGAAAGGATCTCTTTGCTCTTCCTTTCCAACTTGTGAGCCTGTTTGCTGCCACTGTTGACTGCTCACGGTTGGTCAGAGAGGAGCCCTTCCTGCTCACTCTGCCTGCTCAAACTGCCCTGCAAACTGCCGTGCCACACCCTCACCGACATGACATGCCCTCCTCACTGACAGTATCTGCTTGCAAATGAAAATAAAATAAAAAAGAAAAAGAAAAAGAAAAAAACTTCAAACCTAGAAAAACCCAGGTGTATTCATCAGATGCTCAATTTGCCATAAATAATTCAGACTACTGCAATAATAATCACCTTTCAAGGAAATTTATGAATTTAGTGCCTTTGCTCACTGACTGATTAGATTAACAGCAAAACCCTGTTCTGAGCTTCAAATTACTATTTTTAGGTGATCAATTAAATTAAAATATGCATAGATTATCTAATCACATACAGCTTTATTTACCCGGAGACTTTTTAAATTAAAAATCTGAGAAAGAGGTCAGTTAATAATGTTAGCCTCAATAAACAGTTCTTAAATGTGGTTTTACACTCAGATCTCTGCATAAATGGGCAGTCAGTTTATAACAAAACAATTAGTCAAAAGTTATTAGCTCTTTCTGTTTTCTTCTGGATTTACGTGGTCAGTCCAAAACAATTACAGTGATATAAATTATCTGTTTAGACAATTCACAGTTTTTTAAAGACTGTTTCCTCGGTGGATCTTATTTAACAAATTCAAACTACTTCAGAATCTCCACATTAATATGGATAATCAAAACTAAGTTTAATTAAAAAAAACATAAACATTTGTATTTTGCCTTCGGAATAGCAAGCTTGTAATTACACACTAATCTCCCTCAAGCATCCCTTTTGATATTTATGAGTGCATATATTTATTACGACGTCATAAACCTGTAGAAGAGAAACAAAAGATGATTTTTACATATACTTCTCATGCTATGAACAAGCAACCCACAGTATTCTCAAATACTTTAAAATTAAATTATAGTTTCTAACTTTATTGGTCAGAAGTAGATAAAAAAAGTTATTCATTGCATATGACAGCACTTTAATGCTTTTATTCAAACTTTTAAATAAATTATCTATTAGGACCAGTATCTAGCTATACAACCTTTAGAGGGTTTTTGCATGATTTTTTTAAAAAAAACTAAACCAATCCACATGACCAAAACTGCTCTGCAAGTATCTCATGTCATATATATTATCTAAAAAAATAGCTTTTTTTCTATTTTAGTGTAAGCCTGACAGAAAGATTCAGACTGAGATAAAAACATTCAGTTATAAATACCAGGGATACAAAAAGGAAAATTATTTATTCACTGTTATTAGCAGAAAATGCTTTAAACCTCGGAGATTGGACTGCTTTATATAACAAAGAAGGAATGAAGTCCGAAGTTCCATTATCTAGCAGAATGAAATTAAAGATGGGGAAAAAAGTCACACAAATTTTAACAGCTTAAGTGGGTGAGTCAATCAGTATCCAGTTACTTTCTTCTTTATTTACATTTCAACATTATGATTTGTACTGTTTTACGGTAATGGCACACTAGCTGTTATTGCTTTTGATTGTGTCAAACTTCATTGAAAATGTGCACACGGAAAGCAGGAGGCTATGTTGTTCACTTAGTATAAAAAAGAAGGAATTATCCTCTTTTTGGTATCATTGGTAGGTAGCACAAGTTTATCCACTTTCTTTCTATTCCCCCTTCCCACCCCACTCCCATCAGAAAAGTCCATAACCTGCTTCAGAAAAAAAAGTATTTATAGAGTTTTTTGACTTAAAAGCACAACAAGAGTTCATGTACATGTAGGTATTTCACTCAAAGATTTGTAAGAAAATGGAGAATGAAAAAAGCTGAGAGAAAACACCAATTCTTGATACAAATACTAAAACTCTGGTGGTATAGACAATGAGAAAAAGCTTAGAGAAAGTGAGGATAAGCACTGAAGAATTAGACTCCAGGAAACGATATCTTACCACAAAAACAAAATAAACAAAACAACAAAGTCTTCAACATCCAAAAAGACTGGATATGCAATTCAGGTTATTTTTCTGCTTTAAAATGAAAAGTGTTGTGAGTACTAAGCTGCTGTGTCAGATGTATTTTCAAGACCTACAGAATACTGAATTTAATTGAGTCAAAAGATTTTTTGTTGCAGCACAGGGACACAAAATACATAATTGATCAAACTTTCTGAGACTAGAAGGATGAAAGGCAAGAACTCCGAGAAGAATCACACAGTAAGTCTTGCAAGTCAAACAAAACTCCTGATGCAAGTAAGTGCAATTTTCAAACTGTTCATATACCTACTGGAAATGGTCAAAATATGTTCTACTCTACTTATATTGAGCCTTTGTTTTCTCTCAGTCCTGATATGTGTATCTGATTCAAGCACAGGATTTTTTTTTTGTCCAGGCGTTTTTCATTTAATTTTTTTTACCATATAGGAGAAAAAATTTTAGTATCTGTGTTTTTCTAGTCTTCTTTGCCTAAGAGATAAAATGCAATGGCAAAGACTGAAAAATAGTAATGCACAGCCATATTAACCTTGCTGCCAGAAGCACCTACAAGACTGCAATTTATATTACATAGATACTGGTGTTTGGGAACTAGTGATACAGGTTACATTTGGAATAATACAGGAATAAAATAAAGCTATCCAATTTCTCCACAGACATTTTTTTCGGTGCCAAATTACATGGTGTTTCTATCTCCCAAAATTAAAAAAGGCAAAGTGAGAAGAACAAACAGAACAAATCCCAACACTCTGATTTGTTTCCACATCAAGAACAAGAAACCAGAAAGATAAATTAAATAACTTACTACCATTCCAATACATGCCACATTATTCCCATTTCTTTTATCTCTTTATTCATTAGTTAGGACAATACTTCATGTTATAAGCTTGTAGATCTGGAGAAGTAAGTTATTTTTTTCTTGACTCTATTTAATCATGAAATTGCTTAATAATTTGGTTATATCATCCAAATACATCTCTTCTGTTTAACTCTATATTATAGTTTTTGTCAATCCTGAAATCCATCTGCACAGCTGAAACATTTTCTGCTTAAACGTATGTAGAATACAGATGTAGTATACAATGTGTCATAGAAATAATTAAACCACCTTCTCTTTGGAAAAAAGGCTGCCTATTACTGAATATTACTGTATTTTAGAGTTTTAGAATTTCTAATAAAATGTCTATTTATTAACTTTCTTATCTGTAAAGAAAACATCCTCCTCAATTTAAAATATTTCTTATCTCACGTCATTAAAATGTCAATATTAAAACTCTATTTTCAGTGGTTTTATGGTGAGATTTTTTTGAATGATAATGACAGTGCAATGGGGTTTGAAAGGAAATGAGCATTTGAATGAGAAAGCTTGGTCCAAGTTGTATTGACTTTCATTAATGTTTTATACAAATATATGTGTCCTACTGCTCAGTAGGTGTTCTGCTTCCTCCTCTCTTCCAACTCTATGGAGAATATAACACTCTGAAAAGGATTCTTGCCTGTCTATTTAGGTGAAAATCAACCCGCATCTGGATTTACTAAAGACCCCAGAAATGTTCCCATAGATATCACAAGATTTTAACTGCAGACAGTATTTTAATTTCAGATATTTTGCTCTGACAACCCAAATGCAAGACTCCAGATGGACGCATTAGTAAATAGAATTTAAAAATTAATCTTAAAAATTAATCGATTCTTTTCTTTAGATCAACAAGGAGAAAGGGAAGGAAAATTGTTATAATAGACTAGCCTCTTAGTCAAATCTTTGTTCATATTATTTGAAAACAATTTTTCATCTAGATTAATTTTTGAATGTTTTTCAAACTAGTCTATAATTCCAGTTTGTTAGGTTACTTTAATGTTTAGCATTCTGTTTCTCTGTTCTTAACTCTGCTAAGGTAAATAAATTAAAACTTCTGCCTACTGTTTCTCATCCAGCCTCCTGAGCATCATAAAACATCATCACGGCTAGGCTTTGCA